>JAZHYW010060078.1:0-116259 GCA_037355805.1 Ixodes ricinus | reverse complement strand
TTAGTCGTGGCTAGATGAAGTCAGTGCAGAACACAGTCGTCTATCCCGCGGCAAACCCGGACTATAATAACCCGTACGTAGAAAACGAGGCACTCTAGACAGCTCGACTGTCAAAACTTCGCTGAGGGCGTGGAGGTTCTAATTCTTCTGGCATCGTGGTACCCTTTTTGGTTTGTTAGGGGGAAAAAAGAGTGTCCAACGTTGGGGCCACATAGACGAGAGGCGCACAAGCAAACAGAGCAACTTTTTATGGAAACAAAATCGGTAATTTTAGCTATTTCGAAAGCACTCAAGGTATTCTTTAAGCTTTACACATTTGTTTAAGAGATTAAAATTATATGGTGGGCCAGTTGGCTACACATCTTGGTAAAATCACCGCAAAGACAAGGAAGGAAAAACATAGAGACAGGAAAGAGCGCTCTTTCCTGTCTTTGCGTTTTTCCTTCCTTGTCTTTGCGCTAATTTTACCAAGTTGTTTAAAAGAACCAGTGTAAACTAAACTTATACTGTGTGTGCAAGTTAGTTGTACGGCCAGTGGGATATCGTAACGATCAGTCGGCTACTTAAGTAAAATTGGTAATCAACTTCTCAGGTAGTGAAAATATACATATTGTTCCAATTAATAATTAGCTTAGCCTCAGCGAAAACCACCAAATCAGTAATTTTTAGAAACAGTTTCAGCGCGTGAGGAGCGCAGTTTGCTCGCTCAGGTTACTACTCGTGAAGCAAAGGCGGCCGGTGCGATTAGGCGACCGTGCGATATTTCCGTCTCTGATTATAGCCCCAGCCTTGTACGTGCGGCATGAGTGGTGCATTGAGCTCACTATTACGCTTCCCAAGCACTCAAAATCATTTTAAAAATTTTCGATATAGTGGTTTTGCTTGACGCTTAGCAAGATTTAAATTCTAACCATTTGTCTAGTTTCACAGTTTAAAAAGTTAATCAACAACTTTCACCTAATTAGCCGTCTGATCGTTACGATTGCCCCATATGGGCTACGTCTGCCTGGCTGTAAAACTCACCTGCAGAAACCGCATAAATGTAGCTTTCATTGTTTTTTGAACACAAATATATAAAGCTTAAAAAAACACCGTGTGAAATTATTACTAGCGAATGATTACAAGAAAAATTCGAATTCAATTATTGCATACATTACCGCACAAAAAGTAATTCAAGCGTTAGAAAGGTACGGTAAGATGTAATGAATTACAAGTAATCATTTCCTTGTAGCTTGTACCGTACAAGTCTGTTTCTGAACCACTAAACAATATAAGATTAGTAAAATCCATTCTAAAATCATTTATTGAGCACTACTTTTTACCTTGCCGCCGATTTATATGCCAGAGCCACCGTTACTTGGTGCAACTATTCTTGGTGATGTTTATCCCTCTCGCAGAATAAACGCACAGTCCGGGTCGTTCCCCAGCGTAGGTTGAAACAGTTCCACAATACCCCTTGCCGCGCAATGTGAGGTGGGAAGACCGCGAGGACCTCTGGGGTTTTTTTGGAAATGTATATTAAGTAGATACCAGGCATGGCTGCAACTGCAAATGCAAACTTCTCAAAGAATGCACAAAATGGGACACTCGTTGAGTCTCTTGTGAGTTTTCAACATAACGGCGCCCAAAGGGCAAGGACAGAATAAAGGAGCACGCAGTTATGTTAAACATGTCAACATATCAACTAGCTCAGTTCTCCACCTTTCTGCTCTTGTGCGCTGTTGTATTCTTCACAATGTTTTTGTATGTATCTCATACAAACATGTTCACGTTTATTGTATTAAAATCTCTGCCGATCGGTGAAATAATTAGGCTCAATTTCTGCCGCCAGTTACTTTGAACCAAGCGTACCTTGTACCGCCTGGTTTTTATCACTGGTGCGTTATGAGCCTTGAAAGCCGAGAAATGGCAGTATTAGTTTTTTCATTCGACGTAGAATAAATACAGGCTTTCTAAGTGTGAAAACACCTCAATTTACTTGTTTTAATGAACACGTGCCTTGCCAACCATGCCGCGGGCATGTGCATTGCTAACCATGACACGGGCTTGTGCATATGTGTTCAGTAACTTGCCCTGGTTAGTGATGAGATAAGGTTTATCAGAAAGGCCGGAAAATACGTGTAGTCACGTGTCGGCTTGATGGGAAGATGAAGAGTTATCGGGTCGATTGCTTGTATGTTTATCTCGTTTCAAGTTTACTTGCTGAATGGCGCAAGTAAAAATTTCAGTTGTAAGTCAGCGCTGTGTCTGTGTGTTTCCTTTTACAGGTCCTTCGCCTTTTTGCGCTGTTTTAACCCATTCAATATGGCCTTCTCATCGTCATGGTATTTCCTTAATGGTAAGTTTTATTTCAATCTCAGCGTATACAAATCAAGTAGATGGGCATGTGCCGGCAGTCTTAGAAAAAACTCATATCTTTATTCAAATTAAACTGCTGCAAGCGGAGATGTCAGCAGCCGTAGGACCCACATAGTTATTATACAGTACGCTTGATGTCCAATTAGGGCCAGTGTCTATGCAACTTCCGGGATGCAAATTTAAGCAAACAGAAACCAGTCTACGTCTGCGGTGTTCCTGTGTGTTTCTATGGGAAAGCGAGCCTGCACTTTTTCTGTTCGCCGGAAAATAACAAGGATTATTTTTGGTATCGCGACTGCACCGAATAGTGGGTACTTTTATCTTTATAGTAAAAGTGTAACTGCTTTTGTTACACTATTCTGTTTTAGAGCGCACCTCTTATGCGCCCGTTTCCGGCTCCGTCGGCGTAATTGCGCGTTGCAGTATTGGACGTTTCCCATAATGGCGTCACGAGGGTAACGAGTGATATCACGAGGGTCATGATCAAGTGACGTCACGAGGAGGAGGAGGAGGGGAGTAGGGAGAAGGAGGAGGGAGGAGGAGGAGATTAGGAAGGATGGTGAGTGAGGAGTAGGAGAGTGGAAGGAAAGGAAGGAGTGGAGAAGAGGAGGAGGCTGGCCGCGGTACTTTCAATGAAGCCCGACACCTGTCTCGCTTTCAGCAGGCCCGATGCTACCGGAGCAAAAACGAGCGCACGTAAACAATGTTGCATAATGGTACTGCGAGACTGTATCTTGATGCAAAGACAAGCTTTAGTGGTCTTCAGCCATAGGCCGGAGTAGGGCCACTGAATGAGTTACCCTTAAAGTATCGGCACTCTGTTCCCCGGTATTGTTGTGGTTGCCGCCATCTTGGTGCTTTTGATTGCCACAATTCAAAAATGCTACTTCCTTTAGCTTTAGATGCGGTGTTAGCAAGCTTATGTGGTGTCGTTTTTCTCTTTCGCGAACTGTTTTGAAATATCTGGACGACGGAAAGTGTTTCCTACAACCTTAGTTAAAGCTTAATATAACAGGACACCATGATTTTAAGCCACAAGACGGCTAAGTGTTGTTACTCTGAAGCGTAGCTTATTTAGTGGCTCTAGGCCGGAGAATGTTCTTAATTTTGAGGTGCGCACGCACACATGGGTACCCATAGCATGGGCTTCACTGCCTACTAGGGAACGCACGCGGATGCACGTTCAACGCCCATTCCGCACTAACAGTATCGTTGTTCTCGGAAGACGATAAATAGGAGCTTCTACTGGGCATGCGCTTTGAGCAACGACCAACAATAAGGCGTGCCGTGGATACCCCTATCACGTTACACTACCCTTGTCCTCCGGATTTCGACAACAGGGTCACTCGCGGCCGTTTACAGCTTTAGATTCATACGGCCGATGGGGCGCTGCCGACGCTTTTTCACTAGGGTGCCTACATGTCTGTCTGTCTCAGGGTGAAGACATCCATTGTTGCACTGAATGTTCAGCGCGTGACGCTCTCGCGCACTCGGTGCGTGACTCGGGCGCTAAAATGGCGTCTCTGCATTAGCCAAAGCTACGCGCTCGAGCTGATTGAGACCGGATTGCGCGTACTTCAAAATGCATAAAAAAACGATTGGGCGTAAAAATGGCTGAGATGTCACCACTCAAGCAAAAGCGCGCGTGTGTATGAAGGCACTCTATTTTCACTACCCCTATATTCTACTTCACTGTACTCATTCTATCTCCATGCAGAAGCATGCAGAAGCAGCTCAACTGCCATCGCCTTGTCCGGGCTCGTCGTCATCTTCATCACGCTCTTCATTCAGCCCGTTCTCTCCCACCCTGCGCTCCCTAGCATTCCAAAGACCGAATTCGTCCACTGAAGTGTCCCATTCGATGGAGTCTGTGTGGGCTCCGCAGACCCCTTTGCACCGCGGCCCTTCGAAGAAACACTTCTGGAGATTCGGAATCCAGCGGTGGGGCAAAACCCGTGTACAGCGTCGCTGATGCCCCTGAGGGGCCGCTTCCCAGAGTCGTCTCTGTTCTGGCTGTACACGATCCTGGCAGGGGCTTCCATTGTCTTCGTGGCTTCGCTGTTTCTCGGTAATCTTTCTCTAGTTTAATTTCGTAGAAATTCTTCAACGAAAACGTAACGTAAAACCAATTTACAACAACTAGTTTTGTTTACGTTTCCGTACCTTACGTTAAGATGCAACCCCTAGTCATTGAGACATCCATGCTTGGTACGCGCTGAAAATACCTAAATCCGTTAGCAGGCTTAAAAGGAAGTATAAATGTCCCGGTGTCTTGCGGTCGAAACTGGACTTGTGAACAAACATAAGCTCCGGCACCACAAAGCAACGTATGCAAACGGTTCTGCTGAACAACTTATGGTGTATTTTCTTATAAAACAATCATTTGGTGCTATCGGATGTGTGAAGGGATATACCCATGGTTTCCCTCAGGCCAATCAGCCGCAGCGGCGGTTAAGCAAGCGAGTCTCAAACCCCGAGTTCGTGCCAAACTCTTTGACGACGACCACGATCCACCGCCGCCTCCATCACCCTCGCCGGACGGTCCTTCATTCTCACAGCCTCTGGAGGCCCACCAAGACGCCAAGGATCCCTTCTGCACGCAGCGCCTTGTGCAGGTACGTCCAGGAGTAGAAAGTAAGAGCGAAGGACGAAAACATCAGAAGTTGAATGCACTCTCAGACTTGTCTGAAACTCTCGTCAACACCTAATAGCTCACAAGACCGTAGCGTAGCGGTATTATAATGTACGCTGGAGGATCAGCTGGCGTTAGTGTGCTGTTCCAAATTAAAAGACACATCAACCAGTCAAAATCTGACTTCTCGGCAAAGCAACTTAAGGAGAAAAGCGGGTGCAGTTTTTCTCTGCGCTTTATTCTAAGAGCAAATATTACGAATAATTATAACATAGTTAACAGCTGGGAACATTTTCAATCAAGCAAATGAAAATATTGGTCAGTTGGTGTTTTTTTCAAATTATAGGCACTAAACGCAGTGCTAGAACAGCTTATTCATTTATGCCACCTGACGAACGCGCATAACTCCGCACCGTTTGATGCTATTCGCATTAACGTAGATAATCATTCCCAAAGGATGGGTTCTGCTGATTTTTTATTTTTTGTTCTGAAGCACGTGAAAGAGCGTGTCCCTGCACGCGCTCGTGGCGCTGACTGTGCTACGGCGACATTTTGTTTCCGGCGATTTCTTTGTATTTTCTCTGTGAGCGCGTGCTGTCGGCATCGGGTACTACAAAGGGTGGCATCACCCTAAACAGAAATCCATTGAGGCACGCTAGTCTCAACCAACGGTACTCTAAACGGTTGTTTATATCTTTACCATAGGACGCGCCTTACAGCGCTGTCACAGCTACCGGTGCGCGCGCGTTCCATGCACGAGGGCTCATTCCGCTCTCGTGAGGCAGAGCACAGCCGCTACATCACCCTCTCCCGAGCGCGGGAGAGGGTGAGCTAGGGGCAGTGCTAAGCCTCACGAGGCGGAATGAGCCTCGTGCATGGAACGCGCGATGATAAAGATATAACAGGTGTTTATAGTGCCCGGAATGACTGCCTTCATAGCTCTGTGGTTAGCGCGTCTGCCTGCTGATCAAAGGGTCAACGGTTCGAATCCCGCCGGCGCCGGTCTTTTTATTTATTTATCGACCCGCGGCGTAAGAGGTTAGATAGCCAGATAGATAGATAGATAGATAGATAGATAGATACATAGACGAAAAGTGCGTGAAGTATCCAAAGAATGCTATTCGCATTAATATTCGCATTAAAAGAAGAATTGGGAACAAAATGGCCAGATGTCATCACCCCAAGCAAAGCGCACATGAAGGCACCCTAGTTGAGACTAGCTGAGACGCCAGAAAGTCTGGTCGGTACCATTTTGAGTGTTTGTGCGTATGGCGCGTGCTTTGCTCGCCTTCCTAAGTGACACAAACGCACGTGCTGGGCTGCGGAGATCGTGCGCAGGGCTGTGAAAGTGTCAACAAATTTAGAATCGCCTCAAGAGTGGGCTGGCGTATCTAGAGTGTGCCGGCCACCTGACGAACGCGCATAACTCCGCACCGTTTGATGCTATTCGCATTAACGTAGATAATCATTCCCAAAGGATGGGTTCTGCTGATTTTTCTTGTTTGGTTTTAATCCTTTTAATCCGAGAAATCAAAGATGACGATTGAAATGTCACTCCTCGTGCGACTAAAGCACTGTTCACAGCGAAGCACTCATGCCAAGACCGTGCTCGACCAGGTTTAATTTTGTTTGCTATGCGGTGTTAGTGGATGTGGGAACCAGGCTGTGGGAACAACAAGTAAAGCCTTTATGATTTAAGAGTACCTTAAAGGGCCTCTGACACGCCAAAAAAAATTTTTTTTTCATGCTAGGCGTTGAAATGGCATATCAGGACATCACAAAAAAATTGTTTCACTATAGAGTTGCGTAGTTTTTTTATAAAAAATAGAAATACGAGGTCCAATTCAGAGTTCCCGCCGTGCACTGTGACGTAACAGACCGGTGGCGTCGCTGCTTTTCCATAGGAGCTAAGCCTTTTTCTTTTTTTACTTTTTCCTCAGGTAAGTTCGTTCTTTGCAAATTTTACAAAAAAAATGCACCATCTGTGGGCAGCGCTGCACCAAGTCGTTGCGCGATAGGTTAAGAAACCGAATTTTGCGGTTGATTTAAAGAGCCTGCCGTCTCCTTGAGCCACCCGGTATTATTATACGATCGCTCTTCGCTCGCCGGCGGGTCGAGTAGGATTGAAATGATCGTGACGGTTTTAGCCGCCACATGTAGGGAATATGCCTTCTGAATTTCCACGCCTTGTGTAGAAAAGATAGCGGCGGGTTTGGACCCCGAACGTTTTCTATGCGGAGATTAAGTCGCCGTCTTCTTGTGCAGGAGTTCCGGTGACGTCAGAACGACAACGATATCTGATTGGCTTTGATTGAAAGGATAGTGGGTAGACCTCAATTCTAGATGCCTTGAGGTCTACCCACTATTCTGTTCAATCAGCCAATAAGAACTCGGCCTTCTGACATCATCGCTAGCCCTGTGCAGGTACCAGACAAACTTGTACTCCGGATAGCAGTCTACTAAAATAAGCTGACATTCCTAAAGAAAGAAATGAACGACGCTTACAATCACCTGTAACGCCGAATTAGAGCGCAGCTTTGAGGACGAGGAGGGAAGCTACGGAGAGGAGGCAATGCCCCTCCTCCTCTCCTGCTCGCCTCCCATTTAGGGGAAAATTTCCCGCTAAATTTAGCGGGAATTTTTTCCGCTAAATTTAGCGGGGAGTTTCTTCCGCTAATTTTTGGCGGGGAGATTTTCCGACTAAATTTAGTGAAGAATTTTTCCCGCTAAATTAAGCAGAGAAAATTCTTCGGCTAAATTTAGCGGGGAAGTTCTCTGGCTAAATTTAGTGGGGAAACTTTTCTGCTAAATTTAGTGCGGTATACTTTCCGCTAAATTTAGCGGGGAATTTCACCCACTAATTTTAGCGCGGAGTTTTTCCTCTGAATTTCGTGGGAAAACTTTCTCGCTGAATTTAGCGGGGAAACTTTTCCGCTAAATTTAGCGATGAAATTTACCCATAATGCAATGCGCGGTGACCTTCTGGACGTTACTTATGACGTGGTCAAAGGAAGCGACCCATAATCCACCACATGGTTACGCCGACGCGGACGGCGACGCCGCTCAAGCCGGAAAAGGGCGCCTACGAGATGCGCTCTAATACAAAGGTCGGCTGCTACATAGTATGTATACGCCAGTCTAGTAGTGTTGAACGCGAAATATTTTTGCTAGGAGCCGCGCCCCGCTGTCACTGTATTGTAACACGCTTCCGTTATGTTTAGACCTGAAAAGCACTGCACTTTGACACGAAGCATGACTATGGTGCCATGAAGGCCTCTCCGACTGGTCCGTTTAGCGCGTCCAAAGAAGTGGTTCCTCGATTGTCCGCCTGATGATGTCACGGAAGTGTCATGCTCTCGCTGGTTGCAATCTTAGTGGTGTCCGAGCGGCCGGGGTGTATGTGGCGGACGGCTCTTCGGCTGCTGGTTGCTCTCCAGTGTGACAATCCACGGAACCTTTGACGCCCAAAAGTTGGGACGCCGGGGAGGCCTCGACGACAGCGACACTCACGTTCGCTCGTGATTTTCGCCAGCGGTTCGACGACCAACCGCCAGTGTCGCAACAACCGGCAGCCGGACACTCCGGATTCTGTGACTTCATTTTTTTGCCACCCCGGGACCACTTTTAATCCACAGGGTTAGTCAAACGGGTCGATGCCTGTTTGAATTGGAACGGCCTAAGTCGGTTTCTAAATGTATAAAGCTAAAATGTTCCACAAAGGTAACCGACGAACCTGCGCTAAGGGTATATAATTATCACTAAACAAAGTTATTCGAGTAAAAAGCTACAAATTAAAAACATGGAATTTCTACCTACTGCGGGCACGTTGGCTAACCAAAGGTGTCTGACTGGCGCAACAGTCGAAAGATGACAGCAGTGCTCTGCGTGAGGACAGGTGAGGGTCGGCCGTGAAAGCCCTGGGTACCGCATTTTTCAGCGTCAGCTATGGTGATGACACCCTTCTTGCCGGTATCTTGTTTTTGACGTTTCCCTCTTCGTTGAGGCACCTCACCCTGCGTAGAATTATAGGGGAGGTCCGAGGTTGCTGCCGAAACTCCACCCGAAAACATCGGCGGAACTCTATCGTCCTCTGGCACTTCCCGTACCAGAGAGAATCCTTCACTCGCTTTTTGGGAGCTAAGCGCATCATGAAGATGAGTTGCACCCTAAACCAGCGGGGACGAAAGATGCAGAGAAGAAATAGAGGCTCTAATATCCATGGTGGAAAGCATACGACGACATGTAGGCAAACATAGCTGTCGAAAAAAGACGAGGCGACACCTCTGCTTTATTGTTGTCGTTTCATTTTCACTTTTGGGTTTCATTGTTAGAATAACACAATCATACCCAAATATTTCGTGCAAAAAGAGCGCATCACATCTGACTCAGAAAGGTTGTCTGCTAGTGCCGAGTACGAGGGAAGCGCCCGTTGTGGATGCCTGCGATCTCACGTGCTGCTACCTGTCGGCTGCTATTAATTGCGCCAATCGGACGCCTTTTATTAGCAGACGGCCGCTGTAGAAAGTGATGGAAATATTTTTAAAGTCTAATTTTTTACTTAAGTACGTTTGTTCAGTGAAATTATTATACCCTTGATGAGCGTTGTTCGGCCATTTTTGTGTAATATCTTATCTCGATGCGTTCAGGAACCGTTTTATGCGGTCTCTTCAAACAGCCATCAATCCCTTTGGCTCATCATGTAGGGGCGAGAGAGGACGCTGCATACACGAGTCGGAGATTCGCTCCAGGCACCATAGCACGACATTTCACGTGCCTATGTCAACATTAGTGTCGCTGCGCAGACTGTTTGGTCATGTGTAAACATATTTTTATTTGCAGCAACCGACACTTTGATTCCTCCGTAAATTGCAATGATTTGCTCTCGCGAGGTCTTTGTAATAAAGTAGACGCATCAAATTCTCTTAGAGTGTAGTAATGGATTTAATAGGTCAGCTATCGCACACTAACCAGGGGCGCTGACTGGGCTCGCGTGAAGCGTGAGCGTTCTGCTGGTACTAATTTTCTAGATGACCGAGCACGAGTACAAGTAAGAGGCTGATGCAGCGCTCGCGTCCCATCTGCGTCCAGTGCTTGCATGCTGTAGTCGGTGAATAAATTTCAGCAGTGCGGCCGTTTTGTCTCCGACATAATGGTTGGGACTGTCGGACTTTACGTAATCACGTGAGCCGGTGATGAGGACACTGGTGCCATGCTGCAGTGCGGCAGCGGGTCGTCTCAGACTGTCACGAAATTCCCCATAAGATGGCGTCACATATCAAACCAAACTTCATTGTTTCGTGTGTGTACGGCGGAGGACCCAGATATTCGCCACAACATCGCAAAATATAATTTTTTTTAGTTTCACGTTTTTACGTTAAAGAGAACCTCGCAGAATGCGCAAGATAAAATCAAGAGCAGACTCAAAACGGGAGCGCAGTTAAAGGCGCGGGGTGGGAGTCGGGGGGGGGGGGGGGGGGGGTTCATCAAGATCACACTTCTTGGGCACGTCAACTAAAGTGCAGAGAATGAAAGTTTTATGAACAATGCCATCATCAGCGTTTACTAGAAATCCGACTTGAAGCCTTAGTTTTTTCCAAGAGTCGATATGTGGAGTGGATAAGTGGATAGTCGATTGTGGATATTTTTAGGTGGTTGCATTCCAGTGCTGCTATGTGCACTGAGGAGGCGAGCATGACAGGACCTCTCAATTGAACACCCGGTCCCCATCACGCGCTCGTTGCCTTTCGCTGTGAGTTGGCTGGGCGTCCACGCTCGAGGCCCACGGTACCCACTAGCATTATCGCTGCTGGTTAGCTCGCGTTGAAGACTGGAAAACCGAAGCTCCTCCCTCCGTTTCTCGTCCTGCCAACGACTTTAATAAAATTATAATTATGTTGCATAAACTACTGAACTGTTCAAACGAAGTCCGTTGACGTTACAACTCGAAGTGTTTAAAATAATGATGCTGACATTTATTTGCGTCGCATTTTACTGATCAAAGTAATTGTTTTAAAACCTCAAATTAAAAAAGAATATGTTTGTAAAAATACTTCAGCATCTTGATTCTCTCTACGATCCAAAAACGTGCTATAATGAATGTTTTTTTTTTGTTTTTTTTTAACCGGGCATCGTCCGGTGGCTGCTGGGACGATATTTCGGGACGCCATATTTTGTGAATACACCTCGGGCATATATTGTACATGAGCGCTCGGCCAGCACACCACTTGTCTCCAGCAGACCCCTCTTAGATACGGTGGAAAAGAAACGCTTCAACATGTTTTCAATTATTGCTCGAATGCAGATATACTTCCTCCTAAAGTATTGTTTTTACATTTCTAATGTGATGCAACACATCAGCTAGTGCACTCGTAACTAACGCGAGGACGCCAACCCTGCAGGTGTCACGATGGCTTTAGATGTGAACGCTCTGTGCTAGCCATTACCGAATCCGCCTTGCAAAATTCCATGCGTCATTTTGCCAAAAAATTGTACACTTGACATTTTTACGTATTCTAATTGATGGAAGTCGAAAAGACTCTCTGCTGAGGGACCGCCAGGTAGCATTAAATCTGTTTCATGTGCGATACGTATCTTCCCTACATTGGCATTGTTTATTCTACAGCTGAACTATACCATTTTGTGTTCATGCTTCTGCAAGTTAGATTTAAAGTGTCAAAACAGCACTTGCTGTTCAAATGAAGCTGTACACTTTTGCACTCATGCCCTTGATCTTTTTTGCTATCTTCAATCCTAAAGAAAAGATTGGAGGTAAAAAAACACCAGGTTCAGTTTCATTTAATGAAAAACCAGCCGCCGAAATAGCTCAGTTGGGAGAGCGTTAGACTGAAGATCTAAAGGTCCCTGGTTCGATCCCGGGTTTCGGCAGGTTTTTAGGAACTTTTTTTTCATAAGGTCATGTGTCACCAAGTTTTGACTAATCGGCCGGATTTGGGGTCTATCGCAGTCTCGAGGGACAGAAAATAAATATTGCAATATTAATGAAGTAACGCAAAAAAATAGGCCTAAATAGGCATAACAATTTTAAACTAGAGAAATCCTTAAAAAAATAAAAATTAAGGTGAATGAGTGATTATAGTTTCTTTAATGTAACATGTTGCCATTTTCGAGTTCAAAAATAATGGTGATCCAGAAATCTCACCAAACATAAATCAAAGCGCATAGGAACTTTCCCATATTCACACACAGAATGAGACTAACAAGAAAGATCTCTTGACGACAATTTGTTCATCCGTTATGACGAAAGACATTAAGCACTAAATGCACGAAAACATAACGGAATATTGTCATTGTTACACAGATATGAGGCAGGGCTGGGGATGGCAATGTACAATAAAATGTAAAGCGAGAAGTAGCGTTTTGCTGAAGTTTTCCCTCATTCTTTTTCATATATTCGTTCCCGCTTTTAATGCCCATCGCAATTTTTCTCTTTTTTTTTTTACGCGCGTTTTTTGCGGTTGTAGCAGCGTGAGTCACTGAAAAGGCCACGGTCATTTGCGGACCGGCTGGATCGCCTCCGGGGACCGGACCTGGCCCAGGGTCCGGAGCTTTTCGATAAGCTGATCACAGCCAGAGTGTCGAACCAAATTTTCTGTCGGTTCGGTTTAGGTTCGTGTTCACGGCTTTTGGTTCAGTACCGGGAAGCAAAAACAAACTGTTCAAACTGGTTCGAACCGGTTCAAGCCAGTTTGAGCCGCAAAACTGAGAATATATTTTCCGCACGGTTTTTGAATAGGCACAATTTGTACCGTGAAGCAAATAACGATATAGTTCTTTTTTAATCTTTCGTACATGGACGCGCTGCAGTCAAGACGTTTCTGCGGAGCAGCAGGTGATTTTCGCGCTTTAGTTTGTCGCCACCAGCAACTTTCTCACCACGGCTGGTGGCTACGTGTACGTCCACGCATCCACTGCATCGCGGATCGAGAGGAAGATGACTGGACCGCTTGCCCGCCGTGCAGAGAGGTGCATACGGTAAGGGACATATTTATACCCTTTGTGGCGTTTCACCGGGCTATAATAAAGTCACTGAATTTCTTCATCATCTGATGTCATGCCAGGCATCTTGACAGGGGACTAGGTGTTCAGTGGTCCTAAAATTGCCGACAAACGCGCAGTGTAAGTTTATGAATGACGAGAGCCGTATTAACCGAATTGAAAAGAGTTAAACAGTTTTTTAATTGTAAACCTTGTAATATTTCCACGTTTACTCCTCACACTTGGAAAATAATTATACACTTGTCAATCGCAGAGCCTAGAAACAAAATTCCATTTTTCCCATCAAGTATCAATATGAATATGTTTTATGTCCCATTAATAATAAAGAACAACTTTTGGCCAATATACAGTTTTTAAGTTGTATTTCTATCTTTACATCGCTAGAAAATGCATTCCTTTAGAAGTACATGCGGTGTTACGAGCTCACACTTTTCCATGATTAGCCCAACGACGAATGATGCTTTTGGCGATCTACCACAAATGTGATTAATTGTAAACTGTTTCCACAGAACGGATATACTTCGGTATTTCGAAACAACACTTCAGCATGTGCAAGGCAGTGATTTTGTAAGTCGTCACAAAACGGGTGTCCGTGACAAATATTTCAGTGCACAGATTGCAGAGCAGACAACAAATGTTTCAATGCAGGTGGCCAAATGAAGAACAGGCGTCTATATATATGTGGAGCATCAGTTCTTTGAGGTGGCTCGCTTCCATTCCGTTGTTGGTGATGTAGATAGTACCCACATTCGGATTCGAAAACCGTCTGACCGCAAAGAAGCGTACCATCAACTGCACCTTGATGGACTGGCTATTACTCCATCAACGTGGGGTTAGATGTGTACGCTTAATTACCAAACACGCCACGTGGTAGCAAAGTGGCCTGGCAGTGCAAACGACTCTATGATCTTCAGGAAGAGCGGCCTTTCTGGAGAGTTAGCCAATGGAACATGCGACGGCTTACTGCTGGGTGACAGCGGTAAGCAGTCGTCATCGCCAGCGGAGGTGTACAACAAAGCGCGCAAAGCAACCATGTATATTTTGGAAAAAATAACCAGATACGTTAGCATGATTTGGCCATTACTATCGTCGAAGTGGTTCAACCCATTTTTAGTTTAGTCCCAAAGACACCTTCATCATCTGTCAGACTTTTGGTAAGAGTAATGCCGATAGAAAGGCACCTAAATGTATGTGATATGAACGTGCAAAATACATAAACAAATTAGATCACGGCAATAAAAAGTGAAAGCCGTTTACAACTCCCTGTAACGCCGAATTAGAGCGCAGCTCTTGAGGAGGAGGCAGGGAAGGGTACTGGGGGTGGGGGGGGTAAACTGACCCGCGGGGGGGGGAGGTGTCACGTGGCCTCGGGGGTCACGCGGCGATAACGATGCCGTTGACGTCATCAGTGACGTCACTGGTGACGTCATCAGTGATGATGATGATGACGATGCGGATACCGATGACGTCATCAGTGACGCCATCAATGACGTCATCAGTGACGTCCCTGATGACGTCATCGGCATCGGCATTGGCATCAGTGACGTCACGCATCCCATAATGCACCGCGCGGTTACGCCGACGGTGACACCGACGGCGGCGGCGACGCCGCTCAAGCTGGAAACGGGCGCCTAAGAGCTGCGCTCTAAAATAAAAATAAAACCAAGTAATATAGCCAGGTTGTTTGCGTTGCTTCCTGCTTAAAATTGGCTAAAAGTGTGCATCCTGTTTAGAGTAAAGCCAGTGTCAGTTGAGAAACATTTTTACATAATCAGAACTTCTGATATATCCTCGCCTCGAATATATTGTTTTGCTAGATTTGTTAACTTGTTATTGCCCTTTAACATTTGTACCACGTTTTTTTTGTTTTTGTGATTTTACTTTTGTGTTTAAACAAGTGTTTTTTTAACTTACCCACCCTTGTGTAATACCCGGACACGGGTCCTCAAGGTAAATCAATGAAATGAAATGAGATGAAATATGTGTTCAGTGTGAAACGTTTACGGAATTTACATAACTATACTCAGACACTCACAATGCAATGTGCGACAATAGGTAAATGTATTTAACAACATGTCTAGGAAGAACTAGATATTTTTGTTCAAATAACTCACTAGTATATCGCCGGTCCCCCTTCCAGCCTTCGCACAATATATCTTCACTCTCACGCCATAGGAGCGTAAAAGACCCTTTGGCAAGCTTTTCACATCTTCAATTTAAATTATTCTGCCTTACCACGTCGACTTGCAGTCAAAAAAAAAATATTATCGACCGCGATTTTCCCAAATTGATAAATAAATGTTTTAACACATTCTGATTTCGCTGTTTTTGATAGCTGCCTTTCGAGTTAAGAAAAAGGAGAAAGTAACCAAGATTACATTGATAATACCGATTAAACACTTTTGAAACCGATAAGGCCCCACTTTGCAACCCGAAATTGAGGAATTATCTCATAAAAGATTACCGAAACTACAGAAATATTGGAAACTGAACCTAGTGAGTAGCTGGACTTTACTGAAGATGGAAGCAATGGTAATTGCATACGCCTTCGTGTTCGTTTGATTGGCATGGACAATGACATCATCCATGCCTAATCATATTAGGTGAGCCCTGTCGAATGACGTCCAGCACAGCCTAGAAGATGAACGTCGCAAAATGAGGACTGGGGCCAGCACCTGTTGAGTTAGGGCAAAGTAGTGTTTTAAATGTAAATAAAACAGTCGTTGACAAGTCAAGAACGACGGGAGAGGGAAACGAAGGGTGGGGAAGAGGAAGCCAGCTGGACGCTGGAGAGGGCAGGGAGAAACCTCTTCTCCTCTCTAGTGTCCCGCCTGCTTCCTCCTCCCCGACCTTCTTTCTCCCTCCCTTCTTTCTTGACCTGCCACCGACGTTAGTTTTCTGCCAGTGGACTTCAAGTTTATTTTGCTAGTATTAGCCTTCCACATATTCCACTATATTATGTTGTCCATTATGGAGCGTAATAAGCAAATTGAATTTGTATAGCTGGATGTTTAATCTTTTAGGTCTCTGGTTTTGTATACTACACTTGCACTAACTGGCCGGTATTAGCAAGGTTGTTTTTGCAAACACGTAATTTATGCGTCATCGCAGGTTCAACAACTATACTTTGTGTGACTGCACTTCCACTAAGAATGCAGACAAGGCCCAATAAGCTCTTATAAAAGTATTGGGTGGGTAGTTCGTTTTTCGTGCGCTCGAAACAGAGCATAGATGTTTCTTGCTCTCTTGACCAAATTCCGCTTCCCTTTCTCCAGCGGCCGTGCACTCCGCAGAAACCTTATACTGTTCACAATATCTTGCCAAACCTGTCGTTTCGTTCACCACGGAACTGTGCTGCATACTTTCTCTAGGATTTGTTGTTTCCCATCTCTAATTACTCAAATTAATTCCATTTGTTTAAACAAAGTTGTCTTAGGCGTTTGCGCTTCACAGATGTTTTGCGATGTCGATACCTGATTCATTTTTGAATTAGATATTATCGCCTGCTGCTCTAACTAAAATTCATCAAGTAATGTGTTAATACTACAAAACGATTGCCACAGCAAAATGTAAAACTTCAAAATACAACTTTTATGCACGTAAAGTTTTAATCGATTTTATTTCACTTTCACGACTTTCGCAGACCTTCGATTTGGTCCCTCGCATGTGGGATTTCGCTCGATCAATGCATCCATGGCTGTTAGTTTTATTTTAAGCTTTTAATTTATCAATTGACCCAATGCAGTGTGTATCAGTAGTGAATAGGCACCTACTCTTATTGAAAAGACTGTTAGCAAGCACGTTGTATACTTAAAAACACAAAATTTAAATTGCTGGGGAAAGAACGCTTGTTTCGGCTCCGTTTGTATGCAAATCATACGGATGCTGTTTTCTTGGATCGCTTTTAATGAATATTATGAAACGATTGTACTGGCGCATTAACTTAGCCTCTTTTTTTCTTCCGCTGTGTTGATTTAAAAGGTGGGACAAAAAATAGTGAGTTGAGTATTGCGTATACGAGCGAAGGCAAGCCCTGTGCATTCGAGTTAGCGTTGCGCGTTCCACACTGCGGCCTTGGATTGGCGCATGGCGACTTCGCGCATGCGTATCGTGGTGAACGCAACGCTAATGCGACCTCACAGCGCTCGCGTCTGCTCGTATGTGCAATACTAAAACTCGCTAATAAAACCATGTACTGCGCAGTCGTGCAAGTTGATGATTTGTATGGTTTCTAAGAAATATCACAATTCAAAAGTAAAGCACTTGGACAAAATATAAATTTATAAAAAAAATGGGATGGATAGAACCCCGAACCTTTACGCTGCGATATGTCCCAGCTCTTTCACCTGTCAACTACAGCAGATGGCGTAAGTTGCGTGGCCGGTGCAGATAAATAAATATAACAAAACCGATTTTGTCTCGCATGACTTCTCTCTTCGCTCATATTCACCTTCCCTGGCCGTACCTTTTCCTGCCGCTCCTAAAGTATAAGGGGGTGGTTAATTGGACTCGGACGGAAAGCCTCTGCGTCCAGTTTCTGCGAGCTAATACCTCTGTCAGACGGGCGAGTTTAGTGCACTTCAAGCGAGTGCACTTCAACCCGTCGAAACACACTCCAAGTGTGTTGGTGCTACACGGGAAAACTTAGTGTCACTCCAAAATGCTGGCAATGACGATGGGTAAAGTAATTGGCACTCAACATATTAAAGGACATACGCATATTTTCATAAATAACTTCGTCGTCTTAATCAAAACACGTTACCACACATTGTTGCGCCAAGTCAAGAGATTTAATCCAAATTTAAATCCAATTTGATCATTACGATCAGCCATTACAAGCCAGTGATACACGTCTGCACGCCGGTATGATGCTCCTCTACTCTGTTGCTCCTCATGATGTACCGCAGGAAAGGCTACAAGCGCGAGCTCCTTGCTCTAGGGCACATCTCGGCGGCACAAGCTCTCGTGCGTTAAGAGTAGCTCCCAACGCTATGAGCTCGCGCTTCTAGCCTTGTCGGTGGTACAACATAAGGTGAAACGGAGTATATATCGAAACGAGCAGAAGTAGGGATTGAGCCCAGGATTCCTAGGTTCTGCAGCGCGAGCTTTCGCTCCGCGTACTCCGTGCTAGTGTGCGCGAGCCCCTTAGCCGCTCGCCACTCGCCACAACGAAACATCATGGAGTGTGTGGAGGACAAGCTGGATAGCGATATCCGCGATGTTAAACAGTGGAAGCGCGTGGTTGGGGCACTTTTCTCCGTGAGAGCCCAACGCCTTTGAGATGAGAGGCAGCTGGAGCTGGGGTGCCGACGCGCAGGCAAGGATTTCGAATGATATCGATCAGCAGCTGCGGGCCAATGCCTTCATCCTAGCCGCTCTCATGACCGACAGCCAACCCGTGATCAGTCGAGAACGGTGGACTTTCCGGAGGAACAAACGGTGGTTCAAAGACACTTTGACCCATTTGGGTGAGTTCCATTTCAAGCAATCCTTTCGCGTCTCTCGTGCTATCTTGAGATTGCTGGTGGAGTCCTGCAGGTGCCTCCTGGCCGTCGCTTCCCGTCGCGCAGGGGACAAGGCTGAAAACCAGATTAGCCGCTTGTTTTTTCTACAATGCACAACCTATCTGCCAACAGAAAACAAGTGCGAATCTAATATTACTCCTATCAAAATAATACTAATTTTACGCACCGTTAATTTCTTCTATTATTTTTACTCCTTGAACACTGCTATCGAGATTACACACTCGGTCTACCGTAGCGAGTGGCGTCTGCTCCCGAACTCACTTCATTGGAAGTGCGCTCTTCGGGCAGGGCTGGGGATTGAGCTCAGGATCACTGGGTTCGCCAGCGCGAGCTTTTCTCTCCACGTACTGCGATCTGGTGGTATCGGCGGCCCACTGGGCCGCCGATACCCCTTAATAAAGACACGTTAAAAAATTAGACGCGTTTACAATTCTTTGTAACGCCGAATTGGAGCGCAGGTCTTGAGGAGGAGGAAGGAAAGGTACGAAGGGGAGGGTATGCCAGCTGCTCCCCTCCATCCCCTCCCAACCTCCTCTCCTGTTCCCAATCCACTTAGCGCAGAATTTTCGCTAAATTTCCCGCTAAATTTATCCGGGAAATTTTCCCGCTGAATTGACGTGTGACGTTACATGACGCGTCATCTAAATTTTAAGTGTGACGTCACGTGACGTCACACGGGTGAAATTTTCCCTCTAAATTTAGCGGAAAAATTTTCCGCCAAACTTAGCAAAACCTTTTACCGCAAAATTTAGCGGGAAATTTTTACCCTCGTGACGTCACACGTGACGGCACACGTGATGCCACGTGTGACGTCATTTTGGGAAACAGCCCTTAATGCAACGCGCGGTTACACTGACGCCGCTCAACTCAGAAACGGGTGCATAGGAGCTCTGCTCTAAAACAAGGTTACATTAATGAACGATTTTTACGCCAATTGGAGGATTCTGATCGATCATCGCAAGCCAAGATAAAGAACAAAGCATATCCAACTTTGGCTTTCCGCTTCGTTTCACGGAAGTCTACGAGGAGGCCCTGACACTGCCTAATCAGATCATAATTATCGTGTTGTGTCGAATAGTTACATGCTGAAACAAAATTAGGCTTTATCATTCTCCGCTAACGAAGATAGCCATGAATGATTGACATTGTCGTCCTCTTTTATTGATTCACCGCTGTGCTAATCTTTATTCAAATCAGCCTAAACTCCAAGTCCATCCCTCTATTTTTTTGCAATGCCACTCTTCTACATGTCGTCCCTTTCACGAATTTCTTTTTCTTTATAAAATTAAACTTACGCCACCCTTTTGGTTTCTGTGTTGTTATGTTTTACTGTTGAAACACTCCTATTGATGCCACGCACTCGATCGAGCGAAGTGAGTTCGTCAAACTCACTCCAAGCCAAGTGTGTTCCTCATGAAGGAGCCGTGCGGCACACTATACAAATGACACTAAGGGCGAAGTGCACTCGCTTGTAGTGATACTAAACTAACCCGTCTGACAGGGGTATAAATTGTACTTCCGTGCTTGAAGCGACACGGATTTCTCTGCCGTTAGGAAAGGACGCTAGATACAGTCCCTTCTTGTACCAATAGAGCTGGTGACATGACTAAATGAAGACGTAAAAACTCCGAGACACGTTGCGAAACCGAGACACGCAGGCATGAAAATTCGCGTGGTGTGACCAGATACCACAAGGTCCCGAGATGAGCAAGCCGGCCCTGGCGATCTTCCAGGACGCTCCATTGTCGAAAATATTTCTCCGACGACATTGCAATCACTAGACAATCAGCGTCGAAGGAGCGTGCCTTCGCAGGCTATACCTAAACCAGAAAAACTGTGTCAAGCCTATTAACCTAAATATTAGGAGACCACTGTCCTCAGCAATAAAAAGACTTAAAAGTTGCCGAAACCGGGATCGAACCAGGGACCTTTAGATCTTCAGTCTAACGCTCTCCCAACTGAGCTATTTCGGCGCCTTGCTCACGTAAAATTAAACTCAGCCTTGTGTTTTCTACCACTTATCCTCTTTACGCGTTGGGGAAAACCACAGAAGCAAGAGCATGAATGCCTAATGTTCAGGTTCATTTAGACAGCGAATGTTGTCATGCCACCTCAAATCTAACTTGCAGTAGCGTGAACACAAATGTTAAGAGGCTGTATTAGGGACCTGTTGCAGTCTCGAGGGCTGAAAAAAATACAATATTATTTAGCTAATACAATATAAATAAGCTTAATAAGCATTTCGATACACACATTTCAACTAGAGCAATATGACAAAGGAAAATTGGATAAATATGTATAGTACTTTATTGCAATATCTTGTGATTATGAGATTGAATGAATGAACACATTTTAATGTCGAAAAGAAGGGCATCGCGGCTAGTTTGGTGAAAAGATGTTTGGGGCTTAAGAGGTTTAGCAGTTTTCTCGCACCTAGGTGTATTCCGATTGCCTGAGCAAAATGCCGCAGGGACGTGAATGTGTTCGCTTCCGCCACCGGTGGGTAAATCCACTCGTGCAGTGAAGATATCCTTCCTTTGTGTTTGTCTCTGCCCTCAGAGAGTCCCGGTGATTCCCAAATTAGCTGTTGTATATTGGTGCCCAGAGCCAGTTGTACACGTGTGGTAAGTCGTATACTGGATCATACACAGACAAAAATGGTATATTTTTGCACCCCTTTGTCACATCTAATAAACCCCAAATCTTCAGTTGAGGTACAGCGGACTGACTTTGAACCAACGGTACCAACATTCACGAGCAGCTTTATAGCCGAGTGGTACAACCAAATAGAATATCTAATGAAAGTGTGACTGACTGCAAAAAAAGTAATCAGGGTTTCCTTGGCCCTACTGCGAAACCTCAGTTTTTTCCTGTAGCCTTTCATACGTACTTTAATTGCTTAATATGTTATATCGCACCGTAATCAAGCTTCTTGTAAAAGTCGGGGTTTTGGGGCACCTTTTATATGATAAGGGTGTAATGGCTACACCATTTTTTTAGAGTGGATTGAATAGAGGCGGCACTAGCTCGTGGCTCTTGCAATCGTGGTTCCACCTTGGGGACGTATGCTCTCACTTTTGCCCTTCCTTCCCTTTCTTGGGGACGTATGCTCTCACTTTTGCAGAATGTCTTTGAGTGCTGCTCTGGTGCGTGCTTTATGAATAAAAACGTGCACTCTTTTACGACATGCATTTGGTAAAGTGTGATCGTTGAGGGTAATCGGAGCATTCATTTTCCAAAGCTCATTTTAGCAAATGCCGCGGATTAGGGGTTTATCGAAAAACTTTAAAGGGAAACACAGCTTTAAAAAAAATCGCGATGAGCTTCCTTTAGCGAATGTGGCCGCCACGAAGCGGAGTATAAAGGTGAGCCAGGTGGGTCAACATTTTTTTTTTTAATGAGCAGCCGGAGGTTGTTGGCGCGCCGTGAACGATGGGCCCGGCTGAGTTAACATGCGCCTCAGTGCTACTGCGTAAACAAAAAAAAACTTGTATTTTTATTTTTTTAGCAGCGTTTTTTTTAAATAGTTGGCGTTTTTCTAAACTGAGGCTCCGCTTTCTCTAAACTGAGCTTTGATATAACATGTCCGTTCTCTAAAACGTGTTTCGATGAAATGGTGTTCAATCAACCGTATTGAAGCCGGAGGTGTCATTGTTTCAAGTCTGTTTTTGCGGCCTTCCTGTAAGTGATACGCTTCACGTGTGGGTTAAGTTCTGAATCATGGTGGGGAGCAGTTGAGCATGAGCGGTTGTGGATAGTCTCGCTCGGAAGTTTGTGCGCCTCCTCATTACCGCAGTTAGCAGAGTGTCCTTCACCCAGTAATTGTCTGCTTGATCCTTTTTTCCGTCACGATATTCGGCCATGAAGTCTGCGGGAAAGTTTGTCAATTAGTGTAATAACTTGAGAAGGAAAGGCAACAGCTCATCTACAAACAAAAAGAAAATATCTGAACGGTTAACAGTTATAGGGTCACGTGCGGTGTAAAAATGACGCTGGGAGGTGTCTACAGTGTAGGAGATAACAATCCACAGATATTTATTACTTTCGCAAGACTACGAAAACTGAACTCTCGAAAAAAACACTAGGTCACGCGAGCTCGGAAGCAGTGAAAAAGAAAACCAAAGAGTAGCTCAATATACATATACGGAGATTCAAAGCGCACCGGCGCAACAAAATACAAGTGTGAATAAATGTCTTATCCGCCTAGTCGCTAATCAAAGAAGTGGAAGCCTTGTCCGCGGTCTTGGACCAGTCTGTCGGACGATTTTCTCTGGCGCACTTCCTCACGCACTTACACCGCAACAACAGCACAACGCTGTACTACACAGAAAGCAACACAACTCGAAGGGAAACAAGGACGTTCCAACGGCGGTCTCAACTGCCCGTCATGACTCCTTCCTTAAATTATAGTGATTGGCTCTCTCGAGGTTCGACGGTAGCGTAGACGCATCAAAATTTCTTTGGGCGTAGTAATTGGTTGAATAGGTCAGCTATTCCACAGCAACCAGGGGCGCTGATTGGACTCACGTGCAGCGTGAGCGTTCAGCTGACCGAGAATGAGTCTCAGCACTAATGCACTGCTCGCATCACATCAGTGTCCCGTGCTGGCGTACACCGTAGGTGGTGTAGCAATTTCAGCAGTACAGCCCTGTTATTTACGAGGTGTTGGTTGGGACTGTCGGACTTTAAGTAATTGTGCGAGCCGGTGATGAGGATGCTAGTGTCATGCTGCAGTGCTGCGCAATCAAAACTACAAATGAAGAGGGATATACCCATCAAAAACTGATTCTCCGAGCCCTTTGGCCGATGGTAGCAAATAGCCTTACCCTCAGAAAAAAAAAGGAATATTCTTGCGCCCCTGCGCTATATACGACAGCCCAAAGCTTCAGTTCCACATAATTCCCGCTAACGCCGAACCGACAGCACTAACTTTCACGTGCAGCTTGATAGCCGAGCGCAACAATCTAATAAACTAGCTGATGTACGTCTTACTGAATACAAAAAAAGTAATGGGGATTTTCTCGGCCATACAGCAAAACTTCAGTGTCTTTTTTTCTGCAGTTTTGGATACGTACCTTAGTTGTTTAATGAGGTATATCTCACCGTTCTCAAGCCCCTCGTAAAAGTTGGGGCCGTCGATTCGACGTCAGTGGGATGTATGGTGAACTGAAGTTTTGGGATGCCACATGTGGGACAAGAAAGGAAAAATATACCCTTTTTTTTCTGAGAGCGGGCTTTTAATCCAACTGATGGCAGAGAGTATAATTCCTGCTTCATCGGTGGGAGTATTGCCTTAGTACTGTAAATAGGCGCTTCGGTGGACTGCCTTTCCGCGCGGCTGGTGGGTAAAAGGGGCAACTTTGGTGAAGGACCCAAATTTTCGCAACGGCATCACTAAATATAAAATTTTGTAAGTTTCACGTTTTTACAAAAAGAGAAACCGTCAGATGGTGATAGAGAGAATCAAGTTAAGTTTCAAGAGCAGGTTCAAAACGGGAGCGCAATTAAAGGGGAGGGAAGGGTTTATCAAGGTCACAATGCTTTGGTTCGTCGACCAAAGTGCAGAAAGATAAAGTTTTATTATCAATACCATCATCATCGTTTACATAAAGACCCTACGTCAAGAATTACTTTTCTCCAAGACCGGATATGTCAAGTGGATAGTCGATTGCGGATATTTTTAGATGGCAGCCTTCCAGTTCTGCCATGTGCACTGACGAGGTGAGCATGGCAGGACCTCTCTATTGAACTACCGGTCTCCAGCGCGCGCTTGTTTCCTTTCGCTGTCTTTTGGCTGCGCGTGCGAGGCTCGAGACCCACGATAACCACTAGCATTATCGCTGCTACTTAGCTCGCGTTGAAGACAGGAAAACTGAAGCTCCTCCCTGCCTTTCTCGTCCTGCCAATGACTATAATAAAATTATAATTATGTTGCATAAACTACTGCACTTATGGCAAGTGATGTTTTTAAAGACTAACACCCAAAAAAATATTTATAAGAGAGCTTTAGCTTCCTGGTTCTCTTTACAATCCTAAAACATGCAATAGTGAATATTTCTTTGAAAGCTGGCTTCTTCCGGTGGATGCCGGTAAAATTTTTTGCGGACCATATTTTGTGAATGCAGCTTGGGCACATAGAGTACACGAGCGCTCGTCCGGCGCAGCACTTGTCTCCAGCAAACCCCTGCTGAATGAGGTGAAGAACAAACGCTTCAACCTGTTTTTAATTATTCCTCGAATGCAGCAAAACTTTCTGATAAAGTACCGTCTTTACATTTCTGATGTGATATAACACATCAGCTAGTGCACTCGTAACCAACGGGAGGACACCAACACTGCAGTTGTCGTTATGGCGTTAGATGTGAACGCGCTGTGCCAGCCATTACCGAATCTGCCTTCAAGCATTCAATTCGTCATTTTGCAAACAAATTATACACTTAGAATTTTTTTTCGTAACTGATGGAAGTAGAAAAGACGAAAAATACTCTCTGCTGAACAGCTGCCGATTGCATTGAATGTATATCCCGTACGATTAGTACCCTCCTACTGTAACATTGTTTCTTCTACAGCTGAACTATACCTTTTTTGTGTTCACGCTAGTGCAAGTTAGATCTGTGGTTCCGGAATAGCGCTTGGTATCTAAATGAATATGTATACTTTGCATTCATGTCCTGGCCTTTGTTGACTGCCCGAACCGTGAAAAAAAAAGAAGAAAATAGGAGGTAAAAAAACGTTAGGTTCAGTTTCATTAGGGGGAAAGCCCGAAGTCGGAATAGCTCAGTTGGGAGAGCGTTAGACTGAAGATCTAAAGGTCCCTGGTTCGATCCCGGGTTTCGGCAGCTTTTTAGAGACTTTTTATTCAGACATCAATGTTCACGAACGTTTTGCTTATGGGTCGGCCTATGGGCCTGCGGGAGTCCAGAGGGCCAGATATAAATAATGCAATAATGATAAGAAAACACAAAATAAATAAGCCTAATTATGCATTTAATGAAGAAAAAAACACTTGAGCAATTGTAAAAAAAGTAAGGGGGAAATATATATATATATAGTTTATTTTAATTCAAGATGTTGCCTCTTTTTAGATTAACCATATTTGGGATCCAGAGAACTCACCAAGCATAAATCAAAGCGCATAGGAAGTTTCGTATCTTCAGATACTTTCCGAGGCCAACCTCGACAAGTCATGTCTCGCACAGCACTCAAGACTTTGTATTCTGCCGTTTCTCGTTCGACATGTTTCGAGGTCACTTGGAGTTCACTCGCAGGTGAGAAATAAAATATATCATCGAAGTTGTCAGACGTACTAAGCAGGGGTAACCTTGACAGGCCCTCAGCGTTATTGATGGTGTTCCCCGACTTGTAAACAATGCGGTAACTATAGTCTGCCAGAAATTTCAGTCAGCGATGAATGCGGGCCACAGCTACAGTACTAGCTGGTCGCTTAGTGTCAAAAAGTACCGTCAAGTGCTGGTGGTCCGTTACAACCTTGAAGGTGAGTCCACACAAGTACACAAAATTGAAAGAATAAAACACGGAGGACAAGCACGGGACAACCACGTTATTCTTTCAATTTTATGTATTCATGTTCAACCCGCTCGCCTTTACCTGCCATACAAGTACTTCTGAAACTTTTGAAGTCCAAACAGATTTGCAAGCAACTCTTTCTCGATGTGGGCTTAGTTACGCCCTGTAGGCGACATCGATCTTGATGCAAATGCAATTGGTTTTTTGACACCGTCTGCAATGTGGGATAACACCACGCCAAGACCATACGCCGATGCCTCACACGTCAGCTGAATATCTTTCGTGCACATCATGCAGCTCTAAGATCTGGCTCTCACAAAGAAGCTTTTTACACGCGTTAAAGCGTTTAGCACATTGGCATGACCATTCCCACTAGTTGCTTTGTCGCAGAAGAGCGCTCATAGGCTCAAGCAGAGTAGCCAAATTCGGCACAAATCTTGCATAATAGTTTACAAGACCTACAAATGCCTTAAGCTGGGTTACGTTCGTTGGTTCGGGGGCTTTGCGAATCGCCTTCACTTTTTCTGCTGTTGGAGGTAATCCCTTTTATCCAGCATGTGCCGTAAGTACTGAACTTGGCTCTGAAAGAACTTGCATTTCGCAACATTCACTCGGAAGCCATGAGTGCTCAGTTTCTGCAACACCTGGTCCATGACGGTGTAGCATTATTTGTGGTCTTTGCCAGCAACGAGCACATCATTCAGGTAACAGGCGGTGCCACGTACACCTGGTAGGATCTGATCGCATTACTTCAGCAAAGCTTTTGATAAGGTGTCTCATAAACAACTGATTTTTGAACTTGAACAACTTGGCCTTCCACATGGTTTTGTTAACTGGATTGCTACATACTTATCACATCACACACCAACTATTTCCGTCGCAGGTTGCATCTCTCCAGTTCTGTCTGTAATGTCAGGGGACCCCCAAAGGAGCGTTTTAGGTCCTTTTTTGTTCCTTGTGTGCATAAACGATATTATATCACACCTTGACGCAGGTGTCCATATTCGTCTTTTTGCCGACGATTGCATTATTTTTAAAAATTCGAGCTCGGATCAGTTATTGATAGACCATAGTTTGCATTTCGTTCTATCGTGGTTGGATACCTGGAAAATTAAGCTTAATTCTGCTAAATTAGCACTTTCGCGTATTACCAAAAAAACAACAACAACATTTTGAATACATTTAAACATCGCGGACACCCCGGTTACTGTGGAGGGAAAATGTAAATATCATGGTTTAATTCTATCGGACACCCTTTCAGGGTCTCCTCATATAAAACATATCTGTGCCTCGGCATCCAGGAAGTTGGGTTTTATTAGAAGAAAGTTGAAATACGCTCCGATTTATGTTAAACTACATGCTTATTATTCATTAGTCAGATCTAATTTGGAGTATGCCAATGTAGTTTGCATTCCATTCACTCAAAAAGACATCCGGAAGTTGGAGATGGTGCAACGTCGAGCGGTTCGGTTTAGTTACAAAAAGTATAGGCAAGACTGGATTCACCGTCTCAGCTTACACAGGCTAACGGAATACACACCCTTCAGGCCAGAAGGAAACTTTCGCGCTTAAAATTCTTGTTTCATCTTCAACAAGGAAAGACTCGCATAGACCTATTGCAATATATTTCACCTTTGGCGTCAAGAAATACGCGTCAGAGACATCACTTTTCCCTAACACCCATTATTGCGCGTACTAAAATGTTTAAGTTTCGCTTTTTCCCTCGCACTATTAGCGACTGGAACGGCTTAAATCTCGAATTATTAATCGACACCAACTTTGTACAAGGTCTCGAACATCTTGATAACCAGCATGTTTGCCTTTTACATTTGCAGTGCCTTCATCCTTTTTGCATGGGCATTAAGATTGCATAAACCTTGCTACTACATCTGGATAGGTCATTTTGTATAAGTGCAAGGTTGAAATACATTCTGCTTGATGGTTGCTCTCCCCCCCCCTCTTTTTTTAAAAATGTATATATCCTGTATCTTTGCTAGTTGTTTGTTTTAAACCTTTTAATGTCGTGTTATTTCTTTGTTGTTTTATGTGTGAACGCATATGTTGTACCCCACTCCTACTTGGGCCTTCAATGGCTTGTAGTATCCTGTAATTAAAAAAATAAGTAAAATAATAAATAGAAATATGGGGGGTGCACTTGCTACCCCGTACGACAATCTCCGGAAACGTAACAGGCCCATGTGAGTGTTCGCAGTTAGCAGCTCTTGTGCTTTCTCGTCGAGTTCGAGTTGCAAGTATGCCTTGAAAAGGTACAGTACTGCGAAAACTGTGCCACCAACTAAACACGCAAAAATGTCCTCAGGAACAAGCATAGGGTAGTGGTCTACTTTTATGTCGGGGTTTACGGCCACCCGATAGTCACCAAAAAGCCGAACAGCAGTGCTGTTTTTGGGGGCACCATGACCAAGGGCGTAGCCCAGGCACTGTGTCTAACTCGAAAGATGACACCAGATTTTTCTAAGTTTTCGATATCTTTCTCAACCACCTCCGACAGAGCATATGGGAGTGGTTTCGCCTTACAGAACACGGTGTTCGCATCCTCGTGCACAATAATACTGCCCTGAAAACCCTTAATTGCGCCATACCCTGGTTTTAACACACCACTAAACGTTTCTCCGAAAGTATTTTCTTTGTTGAAAGATTTTTTATCGTCTAGTGCAGCGGTTCCCAAATGAGGGTCCGCGGACCCTCTGGGGTCCGCGAAGGCATTCTAGGGGTCCGCAAAGCCATGCCTCAGCAGTCTAGCCACACAACAAAGTTGTCTTTTTTTCAGATTAAAAAGAAACGTTCCAATTTTCGGGTGGGTTTTCTCGTGTGCAACTCAATGCGCAAACTCTACTCCACACAAGTCCTTTATTATGTCTGTTTAATAAATCATTATCATAATTAACCTCTACCTTTCTCTTCCCCTCACTACGAAGGAGGTCCTCCATCATCTCCACCGATCCACAAGGGGTCCGCGAAACATCATTGGTTGAGAGCCACTGGTCTAGTGAATTCACCTGCACGAGCTCGGGCCAGTTTAGTTTGATTTTGGCAAGCCGATTGTGGCCAAGAAGAGTTGGCATGCGTCCCTCATATTGGTTTTAAGCTATCACTAGCGGCAAGTGGTACGTCTGACCGTTGTACTCTAATCTGATTTTTACGCTACCTCTTACGGGCACTGGCGTTCCGTTTACGTAATATATCGCACATCCACATCAGAGCACTCTACACCCGGGAACTGTTTGATAAACTTCCTCTCTGCCATTAGCGATACAGCCGAACCCGTGTCCAGTTTCACTGGAACCTCTTGACCATTCATGTTTACATTTACAACAAACGCGGGACTGTTTTTTACTCGGCTGAGGGCAATGGCAGGTAACAGGTCTTTCTCCGGCTTTCCTGATCCTTCAGATTCTGAAAATGCCTTCAGTGCGACGACGAAGTCCGAGATGCTTTCTTCGGGACCCTGGTCACGTCAATGAAATCGGTAACGTTTCCTGACGACTGATCGTTTTGGAGCGTAATGCTTTCCCAGCACCGCAACCATCTCACCACATCCGGCTTCCGTCGGCGTTTTAGGTAGAAGTAAGCTGCGCATCGTCCCGGAAGCTTTCTCGCCTTGCGCGGTAAAAATAACAAGTAACTTCTTGCCTTTGTCAACATCGTTCGCCGCTGCATACAGCTCGAATCGCTTAATCAGATGAAATCGATGTGTACCACATCAATGTCACCCAGTGTTGTTACCGAAAAAAGTAACTAAATACGTTACTCGTTACTTGCAAATGAAAGTAACGCGTTACCGACCTACGTTACCTCAAAATAAAAGGAACGCGTTACCGTTACCGTTACTGTTGCGTTGCGTTACTTTTTATTCACGAACTAAAACATTTGCTGTTTCGACGTTTGATATGTGCGTAAGCGCCATAGCTAAAATATGTCCATGTCCACGTGGGTCCGGAGAGTCACTCACCCGCTCTGTTGGCTGTCGGTCAATCGCTCAAGGCCTCCTCAATTTTTCAAATCCCGAAAACGGGAAAGGGAATGACACGAAGGTGTCATTCTCTTTCCCAGCGGGAAGCGAAACGCAGGCTTCGACGCAGGAATCTCCCAAATCCACCCGAAGCCGGACCTCTTTGGTCTTCCAGCCGAGGCGACGGCGGTAGCGAGGTCAACGAGCCGCGGGAGGAAACCAGTGGCAGGTGGCGTGTGACGTCAAATCTGAATAGCACCGACGTCAAAGAAAAGTTGAGGACAGCGTAATTTTTTGACTAAGGAATTTATGACTGGGCACTTAAAAAGACAAAAAAATTAAAATTAATTTTTTTAAAGACTTAAGCACAAAAGTAACGTAACGTAATCTCGTTACACGTTACTCAATATAAGTAACGTAAGTACGTTACCCGTTACTTTTGGAAAAGTAACGAGTACGTTACAACGTTACCAAAAAAGGAACGCGTTATCGGTAACGCCGTTACTTGTAACGCGTTACCGCCAACACTGATGTCACCTGAGTCTGGCCAGGACTCGGAATCTTCCCCACAGTAGTTGAAGCAGTCGACGTCATCGTCGTCGTTCCTATGATCCCATCTAATCGTCGGCAAATGTTGTATCATCTAATGAAACGGGAGGCCGGGTACTCAAGGAGACATCGAAGACATCTATATGTTCCAGAATCCATGCATACGCGTCACACGATGCGCGTGACATAAACCTTTATACAGAAAGTCACACCTAATAGTCAGCATGGGAATCACTCAGATTAATATATAACGTACGAAAATAGGTTACAACAGTATTTTTATGCAGTATAGGTAAATGTATTAACGAGATATCTTGGTTGCAATCCTGTGCATCCTGTTTAGAGTGAAGCCAGTGTTATTTGAGAAACATGCTTACATAATCAGTACCTTCAATCTACATTCACCTCGAATACATGTGGTCAGTGTGAAAAGTTTACTGAACTTTAGATAACTATACTCATATACGCAGTGTACAATGTGCGGCTGCAGGTAATTGTTGTTTCTTTTTAACAACATGTGTGAGTAAGCTAGATATTTTCGGTTCAAATAACTCACGAGTGTATAGCCTGTCCTTCCAGCCTTCGCACAATATATCTACGAGGGGCTTTCATAAAGTTCGTATAATCGGCACAAAGAATTAAAAGAAATGGAACAAAACAGGCATCAACATGAGCGCGCGTCCCACTAGTTTTCGCACAGTATAAACATCGCATGTTATAGTAGCTTGGAACGCAGCTAGGGAGTCGAAACAAAAACGGCACCGCCCATCTGTACAAAGCACACAGTGATTCGTTTTCTCCATTTGAAGGGAAGCAATGCCAAGGATATTCATTCCAGTCTGGGAGCGTTGTTCGGGGACAACTCCCTAGTTTATAACACTTTGGTTAAATTGCGGAGACGCTTCCAGTGTGGCCAAATAACAGAGGAAAGCATTTCAAGGACGGCGACAAAGTGATTGCTGACGTGGAGCGATTCCTGAACCCTCAAAACGATAAGTTCTATAGCAATGGCCTCCGGCATGTGGTGCATCGCTAGAAAAAAGTGGGTAACTTTTGGTAGCGAATATGTAGAGAAACTCTCAACTCCTACTCGAGTTTGATTGCTGAATCTCTGTTCCTTCGTGACAATATTACGAACTTTATGAACGCCCCTCGTACACTCACACACCATCAGAATGCAAAAAGCCCTTTCGCAAGCGTTCAACAGCTTCAATTTAAATTCATCTGCTTTTCAACATCGACTTTGCAGTTGTGAAAAACAAAATGTGTCGAAAGAGAACATCGATGTGCTCAGCTCTTTTTAACAATTCACGTCGCGCCGCCTGCAGTGGCCGTGCACTAGTGGTGTAAACTATCCATACTACTATCAACAGGATCGATAGTTGGCAGAAATATGACTATCGGTAGTAAAAAAACTGTCGATTGTACTATCGATAGTCGACTATCGAAAAACTATCAATACTACTATTGATAGTCGACTATCAAAAAGCTATCGATAGTACTATTGATAGTCGGCTCTCGCAAAGCTATGGATAGTACTATTGATAGTCGACTACCGGAAAATGATCGTTAATCGACTATCGGTACACTACCCATAGCCGACTATCGTAAACATATCGATAGTACTGTCGACGGCTTACTATCGATAGTTTAGCGACACTAGTAGGTTGCGTCGTTCTCTCTTTCTTTTTCTCGCTTTATTTTTTTTTCTAATGGGACACCAAGTAGCCCAATCACTTACCATCCCAGCTTTGGTCGAGCTTTCAGTGATGATGAAGGCGGCAGTTCGGGCGAAGAGAGGAGAAATGGACGCGAGCGGCGGTGCGGCAACTGTGTTCGCTCTAGTGGCGCAAAACTATTGATAGTACTATCGATAGTATTCATAGCCACCAGAAATCTGACTATCGATAGTAAAAAAGAAAGCCGTTTACAACTCCCTGTAACGCCAAATTAGAGCGCAGCTCTTGAGGAGGAGGGGAGGCAGGGGGGGGGGTCACGTGGCCTGGGGGTCACGTGACCTCGAAGGGTGGGGGCGAAGAAAATTTTCTGCTAAATTTAGCGGGGAAAAGTTTCCGCTACATTTAGCGGAGAAAAATTTCCGCTAGATTTAGTGGGGAAAATTATCCGCTAGATTTAGCGGGGAAAATTTTCCGCTAGATTTAGCGGGGAAAATTTTCCGCTAGATTTAGCAGGGCAAATTTTCCGCTAAATATAGAGGGGAAAATTTTCCGCTAGATTTAGCGGGGCAAATTTTCCGTCTGAATTTAGCGGGGAAAATTTTCCGCTAAATTCAGCGGGGAAATTTACCCATCATGCGCCGCGCGGTTACGCCGACGGCGGCGGCGACGCCGCTCAACCCGGAAACGGGCGCCTAAGAGCTGCGCTCTAAAAACTATCGATAGTACTATCGACAGCGACTCCCAAAACACCATCGATAGTCGACTATCAAAAACAATCAAAGAACTTCGATACTACTATCGATTGTAGACTATCGATAGTCGACTATCGATAGTTCTCTGACACTATCGATAGTTTGGAAAAAGCTGTCGATAGTATCGATAGTCAATTTATTCATATCTTTGCATCACTACCGTTGTCTCTGCGGAAAGCTTATGTTGTTTTGAGTATTTTGCCATGCCTGTCTATTCTTTCGACAGGTAACTGTGCTGCAGAAGTTCAACATAATTGGTAGTTTCCAGTTTCTAATGGCTGCAATTATTTCATTTTGTTTATCTAAAGTCATTCGAGACGTTTCCGCTTCAGAGAATGGTTGCGATATCGATACCTGATTCACTTTTGCATTACGTTAAGATAGTCTGCGCTTCAGAGAAGGGTTGCGACGTCGATACCTGATTCACTTTTGCATTACGTTAAGATCGTCTGCCACTCAAACTAAAATTTAACTTGTATTGTGTTAACATTTCAAAACGGGTGCCGCAGCAAAATTTAAAAAGTAAATGTGCAACATTCATCCCATTCCATGCAAATAAAGGCTTAATCATTTTATTCGAGTTTTACGATTTTAGCAGGCCTGACACATGGTGCCCGGCGCGTGAAACTTCGTTAAATAAATGCATCCGCGGCTGCTGGTTTTTCTTTAAGCTTTTAATCTTATAATCGACGTCGTTGAAGCTATTACCCCCTATTTATCCAACCTACCTATGTATCTTACAGCGTTCTAATTGTGTTCACTGTTGCATCTTTTCTTTTTTGTTCTATCGCCACCCCTTGTATAATGCCCCACGGGCCCTCAAGGAAAATAAATGATGATGAATTGCAGTGCGTATTAGTACTGAATAGATACCGTCTCTCATTGAAAAGAGGCGTAGCAAGCACGTTGCATATTTAAAACACAAAATTAAATTTACTGGAGAACGGATTCTTGTTTGGCCCCGTTTGTTTACAAGTCATACCGAGGCTGTCTTTTGGCTCCCTTTTAATGAATATTATGAAACTTGTATTAGCGCATTAACTTAGCTGGCTCTTCGTTTTTTTTTCCATTGTATCAATTCAGAAGGTAGGACAAAAATAATAACCGTGTACGGCGCAGTTGTGCAAGTCGATGATCTGTATGATTTGTAAAAAGGATCACAAAAAGAAGTCAGCCTCACGTGCAAAATATAAATTTATATAAAAAAACAAAAACATTGTGACACGATTAAAACCCGGAACTCTTACGCTTTGACATGTCCCGGCACTGTTAATTCTCGACTACAGCAGATGGCGTAAGTTGCGCCGCTGGTATAAAAATATACCACCACCGCTTTTATTTCGCGTGATTTCTTCTTTTGGCTCATATTCACCTCCCTGGCCGTATCTTTTCCCGCCGCTCCTAAAGTATAAGCGCGCGGTTAATCAGAACTCGAGTTTGAAGCCTCTACGATCAGTTATGTGAGAGAAATTTAGCCTTTGTGCTCGAAGTGACATGGACTTCTTTGCCCTTAGGCAAGGACGCTAGATACAGTCTTTCCATGTCCGAATGAAGCTGGTGACGTGACATAAACGCCGACATAAAAATCCGAGACAGGTTGCGAATCCGAGGTACGCAGACATAAAAACCCGCGTGGTTACCCGAGACACCACGCTGCAGCGAGATGAGCAAGCCGGCCCTGACGTTCTTCCAGAACTCTCCATAGTCGCAGACATTTCTCCGACAACTTAGCAATCACCAGCCAATCAGCGTAGAAGAAGCGTGGCTTGGCACGTATCCATACCTAAACCATCAAATCAGCCTCTGGCCCCTTAAGCCCGGTTCAAACAGGCCCGGAATACGGAACCCGGGCCAGCCCGTGTGCCGGAACCCGTAGTGACGTCAGCGCTCCCTCCGTACGGGCGGTGACGTAATTACGGCTTCCGGCATCCGGGTCAAGAGTTGAAAAATTTTCAACTTTCTCCTTCCCGGGTCGTGACGTAGGTTTCCGTATTTTCTCCGCGGCCAATCAGCGCGGCGCGCTTCCCTCCTCCGCCCTCCTTGCCACCGGCGTTCGCGCGGTACCGGCGGTACCGCGTACGAATGCCTCAGATGCTCCGTGCTTGCCTGCGAGGACGGCTGCGACGGTGAACTTCTTGCCCGTCTCCGACGCGAGGAAAGCTGCAAAGAGTGCCGCTGCGGCGAAGAGGGCTGAAGTTGCCGCTGCGTTTGACGTACCCGAGAAAACCTATAAATTAATTCAGCTAGTTCAGCGGCACCCCTGGATCTACGACAGGTATCGTAGCGACCACAAGGACCAGGACAAGCGAAAGACCTCGATACTGCTTTTAATACTTTATTCACATGGTTTCGGAGACACGGGAGGTGGTTGCAACCCGATGAAACGGCATCTTCAATGCAAATATGAGTGGCCTTTAGAAAGGCCGTTTGTAGAGGCAGGCAGTGGTTGGCTTGCTGGCTGCAAAGAGACCGGAAAGGCAGTGGGATGCACTTAAAAGGTTAAAATGGTGAACGACACCGGTACGCGCTGTAGATGAGTTTTTAGGCAGTACTGTACGACCGCTAGCCTAGAATCTTTAACACCCGTCACGCAGTAGTGAAACACGAACGTCCGCTGTTACGATGCTCATCCAGATCGAAACGGGCAGGGTGGGGATTGAACCCAAGATCCCTGGGTTCTGCAGCGCGAGCTTTCGTGCAGAATTCACTCACAAGCAGCTTGTAAGCACACATCCTAGCTAGCACAAAGGACAAGGAAGCACAACGGGCTTCCGTCATACTAACTAGATGTGACGGCGCCCATGGCAAATGAAATTTCGCGCCCCTCATAGCCCATGGCAAATGAAATTTCGCGCCCCTCGCGTAGCCCCGCTGCCGTTTTTTCCATAGGGCACATGTTGGGTGAACTCGGCTTGGCGCCCCCTCCCAAATGGCGCCCGGGGCACTTGTACCCCCCTGCCCCCCCTCCTCCCTAGTTACGCCACTGCATACATGCACTCAAGGGAGCACAACATAGTAAACAGAAAGAGTGTGTCGTATCAGCTGCACATGTGCATGCCATTGCTATTTTTTTATAGCACAGACGCAGTAAAATCTGACAAGCGTGTGACTGTTACGAAAGCTTCTCTCGTGATCCTGCCGCGTTAAAAATGATATAAACGTGGTTCCACTGCGGGAGCGCACGCTTCACGTGAGTATTCCTGCGACCGACGCGCGGGCCCACGTGGAACGCCACTTGATATATAACATGAAAATAATCCAAAATAAAAAGCAGCACACCCTACCTGGCTCGTGACATTCGGAAGCACTCGAAGAAGTCCCGGCCGTCGGGGTCTTCGTACATCAGTCTCACGATGGTGGCATACTCGCCGAGCGTTTTCCGAGACTTCAGGAGCTCGCGGACGGCCTTTCGCTTCTTTTTCTTCACGCTCGGCAGGTACTGCTCACACGCAGCCGCGAAAGTAGTCAGCCGACGCCAGTCGATAGTTCTTGCATATGTGACGTACCTCATCACACAAAGGTTCATAAGTGAGGCAAATCGAGCTTCGTAGTCGGGATCCTGCCGAGACGACGCCATCGCGAAACAAAGCGACGAAAACGAGGCACCAGTGCCGCTCTAGACGGAGCGCGAAGCGTGCCCGGCGCCCGGCGTGCCCGGCATCGCCTGGCCTGCCGCCTGCCTCGCCCGCGAAAGCGGCGACGACTCCGCTTGACGACAGCCGTTGATTGGTTGCCTGGGGAGCCGCTGTGACGTCAGCTCCCGTATACGAGGGCCCGTGGCCGCGCGCCGTTCAAAACAAACCGTGGCGCCAGCTCCCGTAAACGGACGCCGGAAAGTGATTACGTCACTACGGGTTCCGGCACACGGGCTGGCCCGGGTTCCGTATTCCGGGCCTGTTTGAACCGCGCTTTAACCTAAATGTCTGGAGATTCCTGACTGAAGCTGTAAAAAGTCTCTAAAAAGTTGCCGAAACCCGGGATCGAACCAGGGACCTTTAGATCTTCAGTCCAACGCTCTCCCAACTGAGCTATTTCGGCTGCTTGCTCAACGAAAAAAGTAAACTGAACCTTGCGTTTTCTATCACCTATCCTATTTCAGAGTTGGAAAAAACCTCAGCCGCAGTAGTATGAATGAAAAATGTACAGGTTCATTTAGGCAGCGAGTGCTGTTAAGGCACCTCAACTCTAACTTCCAGAAGCGCGAACACAAAAGTTAAGGGGCCGGTATGAGGTCATGTTGCGGTCTAGAGGGCCGGAAAGTAATAATGGAATATCAATGAGAAAATACAATATAAATAGGACCGCATAAGCATTTAGATACAAAAATTTAAACGAGAGCAATAATAAACAAATGTAATTTGGATGAACATGTACAATTGTTTAATGCAAAATGTTGCAATTATGAGATAGAACAAATGAATACATTTTATTGTCGAAAAGTAGAGCGTCCCGGCTAGTTTGGTTAAAAGGTGATTGGGGTTTCAGGGGTTTATCTGTTTCAACATACCTAAGTGTATTCCGATTCCCTGAGCGAAGTTCCAAAGGAACGTGAATATGTTCGCTTCTGCCGGCGCTGGGTAAATCCACTCGTGCAGTGAAGATATCCTTCCTTTGTGTCTGTCTCTGTTCTGTTGGAGACCCGGGCATTCCCAAATTAGCAGGTGTATATTGTGCCCAGAGCCAGTTGTACACGTGTGTTAAGTCGTATACTGGATCATACACAGACAAAAATGGTATATTTTTGCACCCCCTTGTCACATCTAATAAACCCCAAATCTTCAGTTGAGGTACAGCGGACTGACTTTGAAGCTACGGTACCAACATTCACGAGCAGCTTGATAGCCGAGTTGTAAAATCAAAGGGAACAACTGGTGTAAATGTGACTAACTTAAAAAAAAAATCGTTTCTTTTTGTCTTTACTGCAAAAACTTAGTGTATTTTTTTTTGTAGTTTTTGATATGTACTTTAGCTGCTTAATATGTTATATTGCGCCGTCATTAAACCTCTCGTAAAACTCGGGGCCTTCGGGTCGTTTTCAGTGCACTGAAAGTCGAACTTGACTTATCGAGTGTCTTTTATGTGACAAGGGGTGTGATAACTACACATGTTTTTCGATTAAATGGAATAGAGGTGCCACCAACTTGAGGATCTTGCAACCATGGTCCCCCCTTCCTTGCTGACCTACGCCCTCCAGTTTCGAAGAATGTCTTTGAGGGCCGCTCCTGTGCGGGCTTTGTGAATAAAAACCTGAACCCTCCTACGCCAGGCGTTTAGGTGAAGGGTGGTCGTTAGGGGGTATCCGGAGACCTCCATTTTGCCAAAGCTCAATTTAGCAAACGCCGGTTGAGGGACCCCCGTTTATAGTATAACTTTAGAGAGAAACCTAGTTTAAAATATAAATGGGGATGATCTTCCTTTTAGTGAATTCGGCCCCCATGAAGTGGCGTGTATGGGTGGGCCGGGTGGGTTCATATTTTTGTAAGGAACCGCCCAAGGTTGTTGGCGCGAAGCTGCCTGAACAATGGGCCCGTTTCGTTTAACTGTAGTACACGTGCGAACTAATGAGCCTTTTGGTTCTTATTCTTAGCAGCGTCCACTTATGAATAATCGGCTTTTCTGTAAACTCAGGCTCCGCTTTCTCCGAACCGAGCTTGAATAAAACGTGCCCGTTCTCAAAAAAACGTCGTTTTGATGAAATGGCGTTCAATCAACCGTAGTGAACCCTGGGGTATCAAAGTTCCAAGTCTATTTTATGCACCCTTCCTGTAAGTGAGTACGCTTCTCGTGTGGATTAAGTGGGATTAATGGTGGGAGTGGTTGTGGATATTCTCTCTCGGCAGTTTGTGCGCCGGAGTTGGCAGAGTGTCCTAGGGCGCAGTTCTTGTTCTTTTTTGGTCACTTTTCCTGTTTCGATATTCTTTCCAAAGTACGGGGGTAAGTTTGTGGATTAGTATAATAACCTGAAAAAAAGAGACACAGCTCATCTACAACTAAAAGAAAATAATATTTCAATGGTTAACAGACGATAGGGCCACGTCGGGTGTAAAAATAATGAGGGGAAGTGTTACAGGGTAGAGGATTAGAATCAACAGATATTTATTACTTTCGCAAAACAACAAAAAAATAACTTAAAAAAAGAAACGCTAGGTAGCGCGCTCTAGCGAACACTAAAAGAGAGATCCAAAGAGTAGCTCCATACAATACATAGAAGCAGATTCAAATCTCGCGGGCGAAACAAAATTCAAGTGTGAATAAAATTCTTACTGTGAAACCCTTTATTTTCTTGACCCCCATTTTTAGCGAGTCGGTGATGGAGAACACTATCGCGGCAATTAAATCTCGTGAATTCCAGACGCCTGTATTGAAATTTTTAAACACCTAAATTTTTGGCATGCCCTTAAATTTCGCAAATGTTTAAATTCGCGAAATTCGCGAAAATTAAGTGTTTGCGAACATTAAGAGTTTCACAGTATTTGCCGTCGTCCCTAATCCCGGGAGTGGAAGCCTCGTCTATGGTCTTGGTCGAGACCGTCGGACGCTTTTCTCTGGCGCACTTCCTCACTCACTTACACCGCGACACTGGCACAACGCGGTACTGCACAGAAACTAACATAACTCGAGAGGAAACAACGACGCTCCAATGGCGGTTTCAACTCCCCGTCGTCTTCACGACTGCAGGACGGGAGAGCAGCGTCTCGGATTGCTCTCGGGATTCCGTGCCCTTTTCCCCGACAGTTCACCTCTATATACAACAAGTAGCAGCATTCTGGAGGCAATTTGACGAATCAGAAACAAACTTTTGAGCTCCAATCACAACTTTCAGTTTTGCGGTCTCAAGAGCACAAACAGAGCTTTACTTGTACGCTTCATCCAGCTTCAACAGCGTCTCGGGCGGTGGGGGACGTGGTCACCCGACACCTTCAGTGTAACGCCTACAGCGTTGAACAGAAGTTGTCGGGTGCTCTAATTTTAGCGGGAACTTTGTTAACGGGATATTATGATGCCACGTAACGTCACAGTGCCACGTTATGTCATTGTCGCACGCAATGTCACATTTTAACATAATCACCATCCGCCCAACTTGGACGTTAATCGGCCAAATATAGGCTCGGCAGTGTAACTGTGTGCAGCAGTACGCAGTGTCTTGGATATCGCCGCCGTTCACTTGCAGGAAGACGCGAGGGACTAAAGTCGCTGACAAGGCGAGAAGGGCAGGTCATTTATTTCGAGCGCCCGTCCTCCAGCAAGCAATCGTGCGCCTTATGCAGTGCTTCGACTACAGGTTCACGCGTGTGGCTTACGAGACGACGAAGTGTCAATGAAAGTAGCGAGTGGGCGCAGGAGGCGGAACAACTGAGTCTCCGCCCTGCCGTTTTCCTCCTAGAAGTGACTATAGACATTTTATTTGGACCTTAGGAGCAGGAGCGATCGTGGAACGAGAGCGATCGGGAGTTCCTGGCCCCTCGCCTGGTGCGCAACGGCACCCGCTCGGTGCTCTGCTTCTACGACCGCCTGGCCCACCGACTGCCCGCCCCGTACGCCTACTTTCCCCGGCAGATGGCGCTCCGTTACTGCACTCACGTCCTGTACCACGCGCCCTTCGCCCTGGACCAAGGACGCCTTGTGTACCGGAACCCGGGCTTCGACCTCAGGTTCGGACTCGCTGAGCTGCGCAGGGTCGCCAACACGAGGGGCTACGGCACCAAGCTGCTCTTCAGCGTCGGGGGCGAAGAGGCGGACAATGGCAACTGGTCCAGGCTCGCCGTGGACAGGTCTGACAAACCATTCCTAAGTTGGTGATTCATTCTCATAGTCGGTGACAGGTCAAGAACGAAGTGGAAGCTCCTCCCAACCCTTTCCACTTCAGTGGAGCGAACGGTGGAGAGGAGGTCGCCTTCTCTCCACCGTTCGCTCGGCTGAAGTGGAGGGTGGAGACGCACTTCGTTCTTGACCTGTCACCGACTATAGACAGCAACAGTTTTAAAAAACCAAGGGCAACAGAGGTGGCACTCAAAGAAAGACAAACAAGTGCGCTCTTTGTGTGTATTATGGCGTCTTACGTGGCCTCAGTCTACCGCTTTCACAAATCGCAGTGGGAAGCAGTGGCGTCACGAGGGTCAGTGGCACCCGGGGCAACAGACCGCCGCGACCCCCCCCCCCCCGCTTTCGTGGCCCGCCGCGACACCCCCCGAGCGCTGCATCCGGGCGGTCCGTTCCCCCCGCACCCGCCTTGTGACGCCACTGGTGGGAAGGCTTTGACAGAGTGTGTTTTATGGTCCCCTGTTAAAGGTATCCTAAATCAAAACCTAAGAAATTAGTGGAATACGATCAAAAACACCTCGAAATGATAACGGCAGGTTTGTATTCTGAAGGGATGACTATATAACTTGTTCTAAATTACGAAATTTACCAACAGCTTTAAAATGAGAAAAAAAAAATCAAGAGCAAAATGCGTCTTAGAACATCCGTCGCGCCGGTGACGTCATTGGCTTTGGCAGGGCCAAGAGTACCGTAGTTATGAGCCTTGCCTCTTAGTGTCGTTATGGTGCCTGGATCGCGTCTCTGTCTGGTGTGTTCAGCGTCTATCCCGCCCATACATCAAAGTGGTCCCGAAGTGGCAACAAATGACGTCACAGACGCCGGAGTGTCATGCTGTTGACTATCGCGATCCTGGCGGTTGGTCATCGAAATGCTGGCAAAAAGCACGAGCAAACGTGAGTGTCGCTGTCGTCACGGCGTCCCAACTTTCGGCTGCTGTAGCTTCCGTGGACTGTCACAGTGGAGAGCGACCTACAGCAAAACAGGCGTCTGCCACATCCACCACAGCTGCTGAGACACCACCAGGGTCGCAACCGGCGACAGCATGACACTTCTATGACGTCATCAGGCGGAAATCGAGGGACCACTTTTTTGGCCATGGTAAACACACCAGTCGGAGACGGGTTCCAGGCACCATAGTGTCGTCAACAGGTTACAATCTCGCTTAGTCCATATGTCCCGGCAACTGAACGCATCGATCCTATGGTCCTGATCGCCCGACCGCCGCCGCCTTGATGGCGGCTCCCCCGCTGCAGTGTATAGGCCTCTTTTCATTTGCTTTCGTCCCCATCCACTTAAAAGGCGTATCCGGTATGGGCCACGAAATAATAATAAAGCTTTTAAGCCTGTAAGTAGTAAAAAAAATAGTGTGGAGGCCAAACCAAAATGGGTGACGGTTACGCTTATATCCCAAGTGTATTTTATTAGCATGGCGACGGCAAAACAATATTTAAGCTCATACTGGCGGGGCCCTTGTGGAAATTGTTAACGTTCGAACAATATATTGTAGTGCCGCACGGTGTAGCTTTATCCAAAATATGTTTATTTGAAAAATATCTCAAATAACACGGCACTACAATGCCGACGACAGTCACATCTCGACGATCGGACGGAATTCAGACGGACTTCGCTTTGAAACACGGTTTAAGATAACTTTATTTTTTATTTTTTTCACACCGCCCCTAAGGCAAAAGAACGGACGCGACTGACCCGTTCTCCAGCCCCACCCTAACCGAAGAACTATTTTTGTCGACGACTGAGAAGGACTGTACGCGGTTCATCACTTTAGAGGAGGGGGGGGGGAAGAACAGTTGTCATAGTTCGCAAAATCGCGTCGAGGGCCGTTCGACGTTCCCGCTCTTTCGTTTCCCGTGAATATCAGGCAGAAACGCTTGAATGACAGGGAGATGAAAGATATCACAAAAAAGAGTAGGCAGCATGCATAAGAAAAAAAAGAGGAAACCTTAAAGAGAGGCCGGAAAACTTGCAATGCAAAACCGGAAAACATAGATGGAGAATCGCGCTGATCAGGATTCCACAGCCCAAGATAGTGGCAAAAACTTTCTAGCTGAGAGGAGGCGCGAGAGCCGCACCAGCTACCTCATCATCAGCAACCTAGCGGCGGTTTAGGAGCGGTTTTTGTTTTGTGGAAATGTGTATACCTGCGGTTACAGCGTTCTAGAAGGGGTATAGCGGCAAATGCACAGCGCTCTCCACGAGGCTTTCGAAGCGGATGTCGCTGTGTGGCGCTGGCGTAGTTCACCAGAGCCGTAGCGCTTGCAAGATGGGACACGGGTTGCTTGCTCGCAATCCTATCTCGTAATGTTTTTTTTTTGTTTTTTTGTTTTTATGACAACACAGTGCACATAGCTTTATCATTTCGGCGTCCGTTAGACTGAACGAAAGATTGTTTCAGATGCTTGGAAACTGTCATTCGGTGTTGATCTTTTCTAGTCGTTCAACACAACGCGAGTGGCAAGATTCATAAACTACACGGCTATTCCGTTACAAGAAAAATAAACTAAATATAGGCGAATGCTCAATCAACTCAGTGTATACCCGAATGTAGTTCTATCGATTCGGATTAGATGCAAAGTTTAAGAGCTGTGCGTTATGTGACTTATGGAGTAATGTCCGGAAAGTTTCAATAAAAGATGGCTCAGTTATGAAATCGTATCCCGGTGGCTATGTTTACAATCAGACGTAGATTGAGGGTTCAGTGATCGGTAGTTAATTATTAATGCGACAAAACACGGTTGTTATTTCTCTTCAGTTTAATTCAGCCAGATATATAAAACATACTGATCCACCAAAATTATTTTAGGGCCATGTTCATAACCGGCAGACTGGCTTGGAAGTTACAAATGGAAATTCAAGTTAAGCCTGGTTTCCTTAGCTACTCATTGTTCATACAGCCGCGAGCAGGGCCGAGCAAGCAATGCTCGGTCACGGACTACCAGTCGTACTCAGCACACTGTAGTTAACGATTCCTCGTCTTCATATTGCTCTGTAACATCCGGAGTCCCCCAGGGCAGTGTTCATGGGACCTTACTGTTCCTAATGTTTGTAAATGACCTCCATGAACAGATAAGAACCTGTATACGACTTTTCACAAATGATGCATAGTTTTACAGATCCGTGTCTCACCTGGACGATAAAAAAATTTCTTCAAGCTGAACTTAACATTAATGCCGACCGGTGTAAACCGTGGAAAATGACCATTAATTCTTCTAAAGCGCAAGCTCCTTCACACGTGCTTATAGTCCTATCAGTTCTACTTATACAATCTGCAACCAGCCCATTACTAAGAGTCCGTCGCACAAATATCTCGGTGTTCACTTATCTAGCAATCTCGAATGTAAAACTCATTTAACACACATCCCGTCTAACGCTAACCGCTTTCTGGGCCATCTTCGACCCAATCTGAAACTGGAACCATCGTCAGTAAAACAACTTGCTTACACTACACTTGTGAGGTCCCAACTCGAATGCGCGTCATCTATTTGGTCTTCTTGGCAGCATTAATTGGTAACAAACATAGACGCAGTTCAAAACTGCGCAATCAGATTCAAATTTCCGGCTTTCTTACGAGACACCAGTGCCACTTCACTAAGAATAAACTCTAACATTGATATATTTTGATCCAGAAGAACATTATCTCACCTGTCCCTTTTTCACTAGATCTACTATCATAACAGTGACATCAGAACGTCATTTCTATTTCCACCCAATCGCATATTTCCTCGCATTGATCACGCGTGTAATGTCAGCTCGATCTTCACTTCATATCTCTCGTTTCTTAACTCCAATTTGCCGTTAACAAAAGCGGACTGGAATAACCTGCCTAGCAGTATTGTGACCAATATAGATCGTTCCACGTTCATATCGCAACTAAGTAACAATTTGCAACTGCACTACTAGTTTTTTTATATATCTATTTGCCTGTTTGAGTGCTGATATCAGTTTTGATATGCCTTTGTTTCACTACCCCCTTAACCCCTTGTGTAATGCCCGTAAAGGATCTCAAGGCTTAATAAATGATGATGATAATGATGATGATATTTCGCACTGGATATTTTAGCTCGCAACGCTCCCGTCCTGATCTCGAACAATTATTCCCTAAAATTTGCCATGAACATTTATTCTTTACTCTAGAACAACTTCATCTGAAATTTTCGTAGTGAGGGGGAGAGTGCTCGCACAGATTTTTATGTTAATTTTCTGATTACTTCACGTGATTCTTGCTGCTTTTTTTATCTATTCATATAAACAAATGAAAGACGTTTACAACTCTCTGTAATGCCGAATTAGAGCGCAGCTCTTGAAGAAGAGGAGGGGAGGGTACGGAGGGGACCGCATGCCTGTCCTCCTTCCTCCTAATCTACTCCTCCCCTGCTCCTCGCCTCCTCCACCTCGCACTTCCTCCTTCCTCTTTCTCCTCCTTCCTCGTTCTCCTGCTCCTCCCTCTTCCTCCTTCCTCGTTCTCCTGCTCGTCTATCCTCCTCCCCTTCCCCTCCTCCCTCCTCCCTCCCACGCGGTGCATTATGGGAAACGTCCCATAATGCAACGCTTCGCCCTACCGCTGTGCATTATGCGACGTTTCCCATAATGCACTGCGTGGTTACGCCAACGGCGACGCGTCACGCCGACGCGTTAGGGCCATGCCGACGCGTCACGAAAAACCATTACGCCGACACGTTACGGCTACGCTAACTAAGGAGGAGAGGAGGGAGGAGGATAAGAGGAGGAGAGAGGAGACAGGAGGGGGAGAGGGTACGGATAAAGAGAAGGGGCATATCCTCTCCTCAGTACCCTCCCCTCCTCCTCTTCCTCAAGTGCTGCTCTCTATTTCGGTGTTACAGGAAATTGTAAACGTCTTTAATCTTTTTTTCGTGAACGAAAGAGTATGTACGTCAACGAGTGTTAGACGACAACACACCAGGTCAAAATAAAATTTGTGAAACACTTCTCTTTTTTTCACTTTCAAATGGCAAGAAAACGACCCTAAGAATGGCTTGAGGATGCTACCAATTATCGCTATCTGAAAGCCTGTCAGATTAAAAGAAAGAAAACAATATATTGTGCTTAAAATTATTTTCACAGAAATAAATGCTACAGGCGCTCGAATAAGGCCTCTCGCCACTTTATCCGTAGATGTATGTGAATTTAAAGATTGTTTTTTTTTAATATAAAATCTTGATAGCCCTCTTCCGCCGTCTTGGCGCCGTCCATGGGCCCAAAGAAAAACAATTGCCTATGTTTCCCAACACGCGACCGTATATCGCGTGTACCGCCTCATCAAGGCTTCGTTTTCGAACAAGGTCTTAGCTAAACAATAAAAAATAAAATAAAAAAAACAAAAAAAACTACATGGATATTTTAAATGCAGAAGCGTCCATCCTCGCTAACCTCCCTTTGGCCCACATCCATTTCTCACCTCGTAAGAAGGAAACTAAGTCCAACTCGAACAAACGTGTTATATGTTTGTGTTTTCATCTTACATTGGAGGTGTCGCCATTCCCCGGGTTGAAAGGGATTTGAATGCGGGAATTGAAAACCAGAATTATTGCGCCATCTTCAAATTATTTTTAAACGTTTTTGTCGGATATACTGCCGCTTTTGTATTCCAACCAGGAAGGTGAAAACAAATGCAAATTAGTTTAATCCCCGGCATTTTATCGGATTTCATTATTTACTACTCAGGGACCAGAGCAACAACATAAACTTATTTTAAAAGTGTTGCTCAATCTTGGCTGACGGCAGAGTTGCTAATGGCCGATTCACACGACAGACTGATTCCCGGTCAGATTAATCACGTGACGACATATTCGCGGTTAGTCTGTCTCCCAAGCGCCTCCACACGAGGGAGACGACGAGCAGACGCCAGCGAGGACGGAATGAACCCGTTCGCCACCCCACATTGCCGCGAAATTCCAACATCTCACCGTGGCACCGTTGCCCAAGAGAGACATCGACGTTTGCTACCACGATAAAGAATCGGGCGCCGCTGTTACTTACGGTTCGAGACAGAACACCGTGATAGGCTTCGCGCGAAGAGCACAAGCTTTACTAACTCAAGGCATGCATGGCAGTGACAGAGGCATGGTCCTGCTCGAGAAGGCTTCGGCGTAGAAGCCACGAAGTACTGGGCTTGCGGAGTGACGTTTGGAGATGCCTTCACGCACTCCGCGCTCATACACAACGCTTCACCACACAACAGCCAAAAGAAAGGTATTGTTCGGTGAAAGGCTAATTGGAAGCGCAAGAATTATCGCGGCGTGCTAGACCATTTCTTATGAAAGCTTCTTGACAGGGACCCGGAGGAGTGCCGGAACCTGCGTCGCTTCAGCCGGACAAAGTTTGTGCAGTTTCTTTCACTCGTGGAACCAAGATTTGCGCGACAAAATGGACCAGCTAACGCGCAATACAGAACGATGCGCAATTTCTGCTTCAATAATTTGAAGAAAAAAAAAAGACCAGAAAACATATTGTATCGTCGCCAAACCAAACGCTTTGCAAATCAATCTCTCGCCAAAAATCTGCGAGTGAAAAGGCGCTCGACTTTATCAGTCCGCGGATCTGCGGACACGGCGCTGATCGGAGGAATCGGTGACGTGGCTGTCACATGGTACACGCTCCGTGGACAAAAATTAGCAATTCGTTTCGTCGTGTAAATCGACTATAAAGTGCGTGCCGTCCAGAGCATCAGAATTCTCTATTTGCGTATTTGTTTTTCTTCGGGAGCATCAAAGGCCCGTTTACACACTGGCGACTTCCTATAATCGAGTCCCTTGAAACCTCTTAAAATCCCTTATGACGAGAGGATGCACTGGAACCACCTCTTTGGTAGCAGTGGAACACCTGGCGGTCCCGTAAGTTTTCTATTTATTTCCAGCATCATACTTTCTTTGCATGAAGAAATTTTGTCAATGTTACAAACGAATATTTTTCATAAGTAGTACATACACTTGTTCACGCATATACCACCAAACCTTCGCTATAGTGAAATGCAGTTTCAGGGCCACCGAATATATGGTGCCAGCGTGCCAGTGTGTTTTCTCGCCGTAAGAGATTTTAAGATGTCCTAAGGCGTTTGGTTCTAAAAGGTCGCCAGAGTGTGAACGGGCTTTAAAGGGACCGCGCAACGATAATGAGATGGATTGTGTCTCACTTTACGCAAGCTCTCTGGCACTCGTAGGGCCCAAACAAATATTCGCACTCAATGCACGCGACCGAGAATCTTCTCTTTCGCAGTGTAATTTCGAGGATATACACAGCGGATATTTTACAGTGGTAGCTGCTAATGCCCTTATTCGGCAAGAAATGCACATGTACAAACTCAGAGCCCCACTCTGCAGCAAAGGCACTGCTCTCCCACTTTTCGTCATTCCTCACGCATAACGCAAACTGCGGTAACGCTTTTTCACTCCGCCCCCCTCCTCCCAACCCTTCCTGCGCTGTAGACCAAAACAAAGGTTACTATCATAGTAACGTTGGCACTCCGCTGTTCCGAAAACCCCACGGGATCACAGACAGAGACGCTCTCCGCTCTCCTCATCGTTCCCGCTACGTCCACGTCCACGGCAACGGTCTCTCCCCCTCCCCCCTCCTCCCCCAAGAAAAAAAAGAAATCCCATCTGCAGTCATTGTTGCGAAATACACACGTGGTCGCGCTGTCAGGACACACTCCCTCCTCCCACCACTGTCGCAACCCATCATTCCTTCTCGTGTGTTCTGCGCATGTACTGTACGTACAAAACAGCTCGCGTACGTACTTGCGCTTCTTCCACCAGAAGAGCGGTCAGAAGCGCCTCCGTTTTAGAAGAGCACTTCAGCCGAAAAAGCACGTATGTGTCCTGTGTGTAGCAGCAGCTACCGCTGTCAATCGCAGCGCACTTTGTCTAGTCGTTCGCCATTTTTATTTCGGTCTCTCCTTCGCAAAACCTTATGTCGTATCACGGGGTATGTCTGATCGTGGCCAAGATGAGAATAACCGAACCCTAGAGCAGCGCTCACGCTGCTTATACATCATACAAAAGACGGTCTGCATACAGATTCGACATAGAGTAACCGCGAGAGTTGTGCCTGCAATTTTTGATGAGGTAACGAGCAGTGTGACCCTAGCTTGACGATGTCTGAAACCTATTGCGTGCTTTATGGTTTTCCAACTTCAGTGAATTGCTACGGGAAATGTTTACGTCATCTAAGAAACCGAGGCCCTAATCTTCACTTAGCGAATTGCGTCGAGAAATCTGGCGGCTCTGATTGACGGTGCCAAGGTCAATGCGGTGTTGACCAATCATGGTGCCAGATTTCTCGCCGACTGCCGTGTCAGATTAGGCTAGATCAACACGTTGTGTTGACTGCTTGATCGCATTGCGTGTTGATCGTGGATCAACACGCTGCGCGCTGGTGCTACGTTTTGCGCGTAAAAAACTATCCCTTCTCATAGACGACACACCCTGAAAAACAGCCTGCGTTATTAGACCACAAATAAGCTCGCATTATACAGACGTCACCAGTCTGTCGCACACAAAACTCGCTATGTCTTGTCATAATGAACTATGTAGAAGAAATATAAAAGCAATTATTTGCATAGTCCACTCCGAGTAGAGTTTAAATGTCTCAACATATATTGTCCGCGTACTGCGCAGAAAAATGCGGTGAATGCACTCGGTTGGATTCGCAAAAAATCATTGATCAGAGCCGTGCCGCACTTAATTGAACGTCTCGTCAAGTGTTCAAGATTGATTTGAGTTCCTATCCTCACCGCAGGAAGCAGCGTGCTCAACTGGCACGAGACATCAAGTCGACGCTGATTTCTCTTGGCTACGACGGCGTCAATTTGCATTGGGCCACGCCTGGTGGACGCTGCGGAACACCACAAGACGTGTCCGCTCTTACAGGTCACTCTCAATGTTTGTCGCCTGGTTTAATTAATTATGTATTTAGTTAATTTTACACATTCGCACCACATCTACCGGAGTTTCTAAAAACTGCCACGAAACTGTAGAAAAACAAAGCGGAAAGCGCGCGTTTGACAAGTGGAGCGCAAATATCGGTGTGTATTTTTTACTCAACAGTAACCACGAACAACACGACCGCTGTCAAACATTCGTATATTAGCGTTCACACATATCAGTGAAGGCTTTTGCACGTTCTTCAATGCACGTGTAAGGGGAGAGTGTTTGGAGTTTCCTTTGCAGGGAATAAAAACTCGGACGAAAATAAGCTTCCCCAATTCCTATTATAGCAGCATATGTATTTTGCATAGTTTCCCAACTTCCTTTTGTTTTGTTTCAAAATTTATGCCACATTCCATGAATCTGCCAAATAACTTTAGCGCACTATGAGCCCACAGGATATTCAGTGGTACGTTAATAAAATAAATAAAATTATGTTCGTAAATAAATAAATACAAATGTGTTAAAAATTTTCCGCAGTTGCACGTTTGAAAGTACGGTCTCTGGGCGCCGCCATCTTGTTGCTGAGCAGCAAAGCCAATCCGATTACGACGCCTTAGGTAGGCGCGTGGTAAACGGATTATGGCCGCTCCCAAGCGCACCCCAAGCGAGCGAGATGGCGTCGCCAGGGGCCGTACATTTAAACCAGTATAGTAACTCACGGGACGAAGACGATAGGGAGGAGTTGCAGCTGTCCCTCCTCCAGCATCAGCTACCTACCTTCGATGGTTCTTCCGCGTCTCGTAAGCCTCGAGTGTGTACGCGTAGCCAAAGCGTGGCGGAAGGCAAAGGGCACGTGCTGAAAGCCGGGCTTTCGATAGAGACGCCCTGCCGTCCTCACCTCTTCAATAACTATGCGGAGAGAAACTTCGAGAGAGGAGGAAATGAGAGCGCGCGGTGATGTCATAGCACTAAAACCCGAATTTGTGCGCAGACGCAAATGATAGCTGCCTTATCTCTACCCACCGCCTCCCTCCAATCAGAGCGAGCAAGAGTGTTGTCTGCTTCTCGCACAGGGTTTCGAACACCAGAAGCGCGGCGTTCAGCGTTCGAATCCTGGACGATTCCGCTGTGCAAAGAGCACACGACGCTTTCGTTTGCTCTGATCGCAAGGGAGATGATGGGCAGAGACGGAGAACGCCAACCTTCGCGACTACCCCTAATCATTACGATCAAAGCCATGCACTCTGACGTCACCACGCGTTTTCATCTCCTCCTCTCCCCCGCTTTCGCTCCGTATTTACACTGAGGACAGACTGTTCGCAGAGACATAAAACGCGAGCGGGTTTTGAGAAATTGAATAGACTTTCTTGTCCTTACGTTATTATATGCAGCTTTGGTCCGCTACCTAGGCGCTCAGCTGCGAAGGCCCGGGTCTCCACGGGACTACCTGCTGTCCCTCATGTTGCCTACACAAGAGCACCTGGTTGAACTGGGACGCGAGCTTGGGGCTCTGGCCAAGCTCACGGACATCCTCATCGTGCAAGCGCATGCGCTCTACGGACCGGCTAGCCCCTGGTTGCGCTGCGCCAGCCCTTACGAGGCAGCGCAGGTTAGAAGGACTCAGAATTCGGAAGAAGGCTGATTTTAAACACTATACATGTCTTACACGTAACTTTATCGTACTGTGCTGGCAAGAACCAGCGGTTCTTGCCATGGAAAAAATATAGATGCTTGTTGGGGCGAAAAGCGTGTCGCAGAAGGTGCGCGTTCAGCAGCAATGCCGCCACAATGCCCGCCGATGTTCCGTCGGTGCAAACCATGTACATAGCCGGTGTCCTAAAATAATGTAAAAAAAGAAAATTAAATGTTTTTTTTTTATTTATTGCAAAATTAAACTACGCATTGCTGAACGCTCATTCTCCACCCATTGTGTAGCGCTAGAAGTCCGAACCAGACGCGGAATTTAGAGCACTAACCGTTAACTTATTCAAAAGTTATACGTGATTTTCTTCAATATTCAATGGGAAAATGGCGGCCTCCAAAGCTCTATAATACATGCTCTCTGCGCCAGTTGCATAAAACGAGCAAAAAGGGACCATAATTTTTTTCATTTTCAGAAACTCACACAACTTTGGAATAAGACAACGTTTAGTGCTCAGACCTTGGCATCTGGTTTGCACCTCTAGCATCACATTTTGGCGGAGAATGAGCGTTTGGCGATGCACAGTTCATTTTCGCGTAACAAACTATGTTTTTGTTTTGTTTTGTTTTATTGGCGGAGAGGGGCACATTGTATGTGTTTAGGACCAGAGTTTCATAGGAATGTCACAAGAAAAAGTGGAACGGAAAGTGTTTCTCAGAAGTGCAAACCAAAAGTGTAACACGCTAAGTTTAGTGGAAGTACGTTTCGCTCAATCCCGCGGGAATCGTTTCCACTGAGAATTTAGCCGGGAACTTGAATTTTCACTTAAATCCGTCTAAATTCAGCCAGATTTCGAGCGACTTCGGAGCTCAGTAAAGCTCATGAGTAATTCCACAGTGCAGCTCGAAACGCACTGAACATTTATGTCCCAACTTCTTCCGTAGATAGAGTTAATGCTCTGTTTCGTAGGTTTCAAGCGGGATATACACACTTGAAGTTGAGTCGGACCGAGTACGCGGGTTGCTATGGCAACAGCTGCGTCGGCTCCAACAAAACAGTAAAAACCGATTTTGTTGGAGCCGACGCAGCTCTGGCCATAGCAACCCTCGCACATGGTCGGACTCAACGCAAGTGTGTGAATCGCCCTGAAGACGGATATACGTTTTGTTTTAACTAATCGTAATTTTCGAATTATGTTAGAAACAGACCAGAATATTTATTTGTATTTATTATTTCTTGGGGAAGAGAAAGGAGAGGGGGGGGGAGGGCATTTATTTTAGTTAGCAGCGGACTTCAAGAAACGCCCGCAGCGTGATCTTCCACAATGTAAATATATGAAATTTACAAATTTTATTATTCAATATTTGCCTCCTCAGCTGGCACATTTCAATCAGAGATGCGTCGGAAAAGAAAAGTCCATTTGTTAGATTTCATAAAACGTAATTGTGCTTCGTATACTGGCCGGTGTAAAATTGTAAGTTGTGAAGGTCCTCAGGTACCAAAACTACCGCGTGAGTCAAAGGAATTCTTGTCTGTTTGAAGGAACCGCATAAATCGGTTTTCCTAACATGTCCCTCTAGAAGTTACCATAGAGGTGCCACAAAATGGTGGACCAAAAGCATCGAAATTTTACTGAACAAATTTACCAGAATAAAAAGTTGAAAATCAAGAGCATGGCATCCATGTCTACGGCATCTGTCTGCAAACGAAAGGCACCTGGTTGGCGCAACAGCCGTCAAATGGCGGCACGTAAGATCGTAGGCTGCCAGAACGGGCGCTTCCCTCCACCTCGGAAATAGCAGACGACCTTCCTGAAACAGAAGCGACGTATTATTTCTCCGTGTCAAACTTGTCAGTGCATGGATATTTCATCCGTACCAACAATACGTAAAAATTAATAGAAAACTGGAAATACAAAGCTAAACTGATGTGTTGTGTCATGATGTGTCGCCGCCATCTGTCGGCTAGTTGTTTCGCCTATCAGACGCCATTGTTAGCAGATGGACACCTTAGGAAGGAATTTCAGGTTCTTAAATTATACATTTTAATTCGGGTAAGTTCGTACGGTAAGTTTGGTGCACACAGTCCACCCACTTCAGGAAACTCGGTGGTTAATCTTAACACGATACGTTAACCCACCATTTTGTGCGGTGCCTTCAGACAGTCAACAATTCCTTTGACTCATGTGGCAGAATGCAATGATATACGAAATTCGGCTCCAAAACGTCGTCAGTGGCCACTGAGGAACGCTCGAGGAGTAGTGGCCAGCGAATCTGAGAGCGGCACCGTATCTCCGGGTAATGTAGGTTGCGTGGTCGTAGGAAGGGCACTTCACATACTAACTTTTCTTCGAATGCAAATATTTCGCCACCTTTTTATTCTTTGTAGTTTGGGTACGACAGGCTCTTAAGCGCACAAACTTGCCATAAAATTGTGAGGTGTAGAATATTATTTTCCGAAATCTACCAGCTCCTTGAGGGTATTTTAATAAATAAATAAATAAATAAACTCCGGAGGCCTAATGTGACCATTTTTGTGAGGTCTCTGATTGGAATGTGTCAGCTAGGGCGAATAATTAAAATGTTAATTATTAAATTGGATGTACTCACTCTGGCAATCATAACTTCGTCGGAACCATCCCTCGTCCTTCTTTTGCACACTAAGGGTGGCTGCAAACTGCTGCAATGTGACGAAACCTGCAAGTTCAAGCACTAATGCTTGAGGCCCCTACTCTCTTTGTCAGGGTCCCAGCGTTCGCTCGCTGATGAACTCCCTCGGAGCCCGCCTGTTCCACGGCCACTGGGACAAGCTCTGCATCAGCCAGTCCTTGGCAGCCCTCACCTTCCGCACCGACGCCACGGGCGCCAACATCGGCCCGGGGGATCCGCTGCCCGTCACCGGCATACGCGGCCACGCAGCCTATTTTGAGGTACGAAGGCCTACGCCCCGTCTATCCTCGTCTATAAACCAACACGCTGTTAACAAACAAGCACCCGTGTGCCCACAACAGGCGTGGGCACTGCGCGTGCCCAGAAAACAAATTCGCTTGAGAGGCAGCTTCTGCGCATGCGCGGTACCGACAGCAGCGCCACCGCAACGGCATGACATCAGACAGTTGAGTTTCTATAGAGGGATACAGGTGGGGCAAATGGCCGCCGCCATGTCTGTGGTCGTGCGGGCAAGACCGTGCAATTGCAAGCTTGTCGAAGCTACGTCCCCACGCACGTTACACGTGCTTGAACGCATGTGGCACCAGCTGGGAAGACATGCTGTCAATTATCCATAGACCATAACTTTAGACGTTTAACGCGCGGCCATATTGTGCCGACTGGAGCACCTCCCCGCGAGAAGTATGCGGGGACTGCAAGCCGTCCAGATGAATAGTTATTGAACACCCAGTGTCCAAACCACACACGACTAAAGAACAAACGGCACGCCCAAAGAAATTGTTTGCTGTGCATTCTGCGGCGTCCCCCTCGCGAATTCTGCAGTCTCCTGCGAAGCAAGCGCCGTCCGGTGTCGAGAGTAGAGCGCCAATCGCATCTGCTTGCAAGGCTAAAAAAGAAAAGAAAAGAAAAGAAACGTTTATTGGAGGATTTTCAGGAAAAGCGTTGGCACGAACCTGGGAAACGCCACACACGTCTCCCTTTGTAAAGTGCTAACGCTGAACCCTTCACTTTTCTGTTTTGACTTTCTCTTCTGCGTTCTCTATTTCTTGCTGCCTTTTTTCGGCTTCTCTACGGGGTCAGTGTTAGCGTTTCCCAAAGGGGAACGTTTGTGGCGTTTCGCAACTGTCATGCTAAACGATTTCCTAAGGACCCATCAATGAACCTTCCTTAAAATTGTTTTCAGCTTTTGTCGTACGCAGACCCATGTCGGCTTGCCGCTTCTTGCGTCGCGTTTCGGCCAGCCAAGCCAGGCGCTGTTCCTGCTCCTCTGTCTCATTCGCCCACCTTGCACGCTTAGCAGCGGCATCCGCTGCCTGACGCTGCTTCCGCTGTTCACCGGTTTCCCGCGCGCGCATTGGCTTCCGCCCCGTGACGTCACCTCCCTCTCGCCTTGCCCATGGCTTCTCTCTTCACCTCTACGCGGCGTGCTTCCCTTTCCACTGTTTGTCGGCAGGCGGACTTCGTCGGCTTTTCGCTGTCATGTAGGTACTGATGCTAACGCATTAAAGAAAAAACAGCTGCTCTATATACAGCACGCAGTGTTCCGCAATGGGTACCCCAATTCTATGCCAATATCATTACGGCGATATAGCGTTTCCAACCATTCCATTCCTTTCAACTCGTCGGAATGGAGAAACTGGGCCCATTACCGCTCGTGGAAAGACTGAACTCCGCCTATTCCATTCCTCTAATTCCTAAGCGTGAAAGAAAATGTCCATTGACAGCCACATTCTGCTACTGAAATAAAAGCAGCAATAAAGCTGCTGATGTAATCAAAGGTGAAGACGACTGCAAAAGTATGGAAAAGCTTCCTCAAAGAACTCATTATACTAAGCCGAAAGGTGGTCACACAACGCGCTTCGCGACACCTGGTGTCAGTGCAGATATCGATCGCGCGTCCAAGCGTCTTGCAAGAATCGATCGCGCCATTTTTCATTCTCGAAGGAGAATTAGGCAGCGTGACAATCAAGCCGTCAGTCACCTCCGGTGCAGTGATGCTGTTTCAAGAGCCAATTATCATGCGGTTGCGGATTACGGCAGCAACCAGTAGGCCATAGATGAAAATCGACACAGCCCGCGTAGGAACCGAGCCAATTCCATTTCCCACTACGTTCCGCGGGCACAAGGCACTCTAATTCCACTCCCATTCCATTCCCCGCAGCGCTGCCGCATTTCCATTCGCATTCCCTTCCGGGGTCGCGAATGTGCGGAACGATTCCGGAACCATTCCAACTCCGGAGTGGCAACTCCGCAACACTGACAGCATGCATCTTCGCCTGCTTTTTCGGCACCTTGTGCGTGTGTTCACCAGCCAAATCCGCCTACGTGCTTATGCATCCCCTTGGTCTCAAACAAAGATGGCGTGAGCTTGGCCTCGCCATCGCAAATTTCCTACCCGTTCTTTATGTTGCTTTTTGGTTTGGCGCGTTCCTCCTTACGTTGTCATGCGTCAAAAATGTATTCTGGAACACATGCTTGCCGCATAGTTAGCAACAAAGTAAGAAACCCGCAGCGAGAATTATTATGTCCGCACTTCTTTCCCTGGGGTTCACTCTTCGGTTCCCTTATCGGAGAAAGCTGCAATCTGATTGGCTGAGGAGCATTGATCAGATGCTCGAGACTCGCCACGCCATGCCTTTCTGGCTGACAGTGACTCCGGCGAATTTGACGGCACCTAGCGGCCAGAATGGAAAGCTGTGTCCGCAGACGCGCTCGCTAGCCTTCGTAAGGGAATCAAATATCCACAGCGCCTAACGGTCTAAAGACGAAGCCGTGAAAGTAGGTTAATAAACGCGCACCGAAAATCGCCAATAGGCTTGAGAGTGACGAATATAGTCGGTGACAGGTCAAGAACGAAGTGGCAGCTCCTCCCACTTCTTTCTACTTTAGTAGAGCGAACGCTAGGAGAGAGGCGACCTTCTCTCCACCGTTCACTCCACTGAAGTGGAAAGGGGTGGGAGGAGCTGCCACTTCGTTCTTGACCTGTCACCAACTGTAGGGATGTCGCGAAACCGCCGGAGCTCGGAATTCGACCATGATTGACTTCATCGACCTTTTATCAAAAAAAGTTCGAAAAACGCTCGACTGAAGGTCGACTACTACGCGCCCGCGTGGCAATTAAACGCGAGCTGACGTCACCTTGCGGAGGTTCTAGCAAACTAACAACATTGGTCGAATACTCTATGCTTACTTTTGTATTTGGTAAAAATTGTTATCAATTTCTCATTTTTAAAAGAAACGAATTTATGTGATGCTTTTTTAATTCGAGAACGTTGCTTTTTTGTGCAAAAGAAGGGCAACACAATTCTAAGTACGAGGGGCGTTCATAAAGTTCGTATTATCGGCACGAAAAATTAAAGGAAACGGAACAAAACAGACGTCAACATAAGCGCGCGTCCCTCTAGTTTCCGCACAGTATAAACATCGCATGCTATAGTAGCTCGGAACGCCGCTAGGGAGACGAAACAAAAATGGCACCGCCCGTCGGTGCCAAGCAAATGCAGTGATCCGTTTTTTTTTTTTCATTTGAAGGGAAGCAATGCCAAGGATATTCATTCCAATCTGGAAGCGTCGATCGGGGACAACCTCCCAGTTTACGACACTTTCGGTTAAATGGCACAAACGCTTCTAGTGTGGCCAAATAAGAGGAAAGCATTTCAAGGACGGCGACCAAGTGATTGCTGTAGTGGAGCGCTTCCTGAACACTCAAGACGAGGAGTTTTATAACAATGGCCTCCGGCATGTGGTGCATTGCTCGAAAACGTGGGTAACGTTTGGTTGCGAACATGTAGAGAAAGTCTCAACTCCTACTCGAGTTTTAATTGCTGAATCTCATTCCTTCGTGACAATAATACGAACTTTATGAACGCCCCTCGTAAAGCTTTGTCTATACTTTTAATGTTCAAAGGTTCAAGGAATCTAGACTAACCTCAGTTTAAACGTAAAGTTCCCGCCACTTTAGTAACAACACGTCAGTCGTGTGGAGGAATGGATATTAACGGCTGTACCATTTATAACGGGCGGGAGCTTGCGCCACCCAGCCTGTAGACCAAAAACACGAAATCCACTCCCCACCCTTCCTATAGCTCTTTGAAATTTTGTAAATTTCACAAGGCGAGTGTAAAGTCTTGACAAACTTTCTTTAAAAAATAAAAAACGCCTTCCGCGACCCCTTCCTCTCTCTCCCCTCCCCCTCCCTACCCATGTTTCCCTTTTCCCCCAAGAGAGGAGTTGTCCAGTTTATTCTGTTAAACCTTGTCGGCGTTACTCCAACACCAGACCCACTTTGAGACAGGGTTGTGAGTTTAGGCCAAGCAACACTGCAGGAAAGAATCTCAATTATCTTCTGCCCCGCCTATGCCCTGTTGTTGTGCGAAACAAGTGTGGCCAGGTGTCACTAGATTCTGTCAACGTGCGTGGTGAAATATTTCAGAGTCACTAGATTCTATGAATGTAGCGCCATTGCCTTATCTTCCTGCTGCTGTACACATATTTATTCTAACAAAAACACAATTTCGCTGGGCGATTTGCTGGCCGGTATTTTTTGCCTTGTGAATCGCCATTTCGGTATTTGAAAACTTGGAAGGTTAGAAAAATCGCCCTGAAAAAGCCGCTGTAAGATCGATGTGGAGCTTCATCATAGTGAGTGTGTTTCTCGGCCATAAAATGTCCTTCGCTTTGTGTATGCCATCAACGTATCAAGCATATATATCTTCGAATATCGCTTACACTGATATTGTCCCTATATGCGTATTTAAAAACAGAATTCTTTTAATGCCACCAAGCATCTACGCGGCATGTGGTAAAGGCATGAATATGTGTTTCTGTTTCGCCGATGTGTGGACAGCGAATGTCGGTGTACAAGAAATGCCTTCATAAACCTGCCTGTACCGTAAAAGGCCAGCGCTCGTTGACCTCCGAAAGAATAAATTTCTTAGCAGTGCAGAAGACAAAGCTTTCAACGGAAGAGCGAGTAACGAGAGCACTCCTGCCCTTCCTCACAGCGTACGAAGTATGCGTTAGTCATTCAGACGGCCTTTCAGGCGGTTGTTTATTGTTTCTAAAAAAGTCTGTTGCACTGACAGATCTAACTGTAACGACTGAAGAGCAAAGACGGATTGCGGTTTCCGACTTTACGCTAGGAGGGTTGCACTGTGCGTGTGATAGTCTAGTACACCCTGAACCGCACAAATGAGAGGGTGGCCTTTTTTAGTGAAGCTACAGAGCTTTTTGTATGGTGATTAGTTGCTTTTGTAATGGGACTTTAACTGTGTAACGAGAGACGGTGATAGAACGGGATTAAGTGCGCAGAAAGATCAGAGTGCTCGTTTGCTCGTGGACATGTCAGAGGATTTTAATTTGTTTGATGTGGCCTTGCTGTGAAATTTCTCAAAGCGAACGAAATACACGCACTTTTAAGGAGCGCACTATGTGTGCCTAAACCGAGTGTGTGATTCAAGACAACTACTTGATCGACTTACTGATAATCCGGTGAAGCCGCTTTGTTTCAGTGACCATTGTCTGGCCACAGTCAATGTCGTCAACAAGGCAAGGAGTGGCACCAACCAAGTTTAGTTGGAAACGCTGGAAATTAAACGCACGGTTGCCTAAGAACGAATAATTTCGAGATGAAGTCAATAGGCTGCAAGAGAAGTGGCTACACTCACAAAACCCCAATAATTTCAGGGGATAAGGGACGCCCTAAAGAACAGGTAAAGCTAGTGAGTGCGATTGAAATCTCGTCTAAGATATGCTTCGCTGAACAGGCAGGAACAAGCGAAACTGCAGTGTAACTTGAGCACCCTCGTAGACGCGGAATGCGAATGCCCAGAACAAAAAACAAAAATATCGCTTTTCTGAAAAAAAAAAAAAAGATCGCAATCGAACAAAATCGTTACAGTGGGGCAGTAGTGCGCTCAAGGATCGCAAAAGTACTTGTTAAGCGAACAACCAAATAAAGAAGTCTTTGGCTGATGAAAAAAGAAAAAAACACGCGTTAGTGAAAGAAATTGCTGAAATAGAGCATGGTCATGCCACCCGAAGTGACAGTGATGGAATATAGCAAGTTTTTGGTGAAACGTATATCAAGCTGTTTGGTGATAACAGTCGACCTAGTCACTTCCGAGACAGGGAAGAACTTATAGCACGGTTACCTCGGCTCTCCGATGAATCAAAATATCGGCTAGAAGAATCAATTACCATGATTGAAGTAAACGAGGCCATAGACGAATTAGCCACCGCTAAGTCCCCACAGCAGGACAGGTTGAGCACGGAATTTTATAAGCATTTCAAACCATCATTATCTGTGCTTATACTCAATGCATTTCAGGAAGCCGTAAAAGTGAATGCATAGCATTTTTCGCTTTTGGAACGGTACTCATCACTCAAGTCAGAGAAGGAGTCTAAGCATATGGTCTGTCTCTGGTTACCGTCCAATCATGCTATGTAACGTGGACTATAAAATCTTTGCAAAAGTTTTAACTAGACGCTTGCAAAGTGTTATAAGTGAACTTGTACGAGAGCACCAGACATGCGGGGTTAAAAGTGAATGGTGCATTCAAAGAAATGTGCACGTCGCTCGAAGCGTTCTAGAACATTGTCGTCAAGGGTGGCCAACTTGGAAAAAAGTCTTTGACCGCATCAACCACGAAGTACTTTTTCGCATTTTAACTTATTTAAGTGTTGGGAAAGTGTTACTGCATTGTACTCGCATCTCCTCTATGGGATGTGTAACAAGTTTGATCATTAACTACAACATTACTCGTTCCATTCCTCTACATCCCTTTGTGAGGCGTAATAATTAAAACCATTTTATTTGATAATACGAACAGATGAACACGTGTGCGGTGAAGCTTTAGAAGCAGCTGAAGTAAAAATTTTGGCGTACGCAAATGATGTTGCTCTATTCCGCGTACACAAAAAAGCGTCACATAGGCATTTCCGTTACTAGCTTCACTAGTAACGGAAATTTGTGATATCATCGGAGCTTCAGCTAACTGGGAAAAATGCTGCGGAGTTGGGCATGGTGCGTAGGACACCGCGCCCTCGGAATATGTGACTTGTACCGTGGAGCAGCACGCACTCCAAATACCTCGTCGTACCGTTGCAACACTTTACGAACAGCAGGAACGTACTTGTACCTGAGTCGCGACCGAACTACGCACCCGGGCTTCATGCTGTACGCACCCAGACTTGTCTATTTTCACGAGAGCGACAGCATGTAACATGTTTTGATCGCCAAACTGTGGTATCTCCTTCAGGTTATGCATTGTGTCGCGTAATAACGCATACAAAACGTTCATGGGATATTTGCGGTATTAATTACGAAGTCCGCTTGGGAGCCAATTAGAAAGCATAACTCTTCGACGAGCGAAACAGGCGGATCTAGGCCTTTCCCATTTTGTGGTTGTGCGCACAACTAATTTCAAGTTTATATATATATATATATATATATATACAACACGAGGCACTTCACGTCATCGTACGTGGTCTCCGAAGATGGAAAAAAAAACGAACATATGCAGATGAATGAACCGTAATTAATCCAATGAATCAAAGAAATAAAGTTTCAGGAACCCGCAGAAAGCCGAAAAAAGGGCGCAGGCGGGATTTGAACTCTGGGCCTCCCAATGTTTTCCGGAACCCGCAGAAGCCGAGGTGGAGTGGCCTACACACTCCACCTCGGCTCTCTGGAGTTTCCTATCTGTCTTAATAATGCACAAGAAACGAAATGTATCCAATTGGAGGTGTTCTGAAACACACGCTGCCGCGTGGAACGCGGTACGACGCTTGGTGTCAGTTGTACATGCTCGTTTGTGCTCAGAAATTCTACCACTGTTTGTCTCGTCCCGTGTACATCTAGTAGTCTTCTTTGTTTATGAGCTTTAGAAAAACGGTATCATCATCATCTGCGAGAATCAAGAGCCACGTTATTGGATATACAACACGGGCACTTCACGTCATCGTACGTGGTCTCCGATATATATATATATGTATATGTATATATATATGGGTGGTTTCATCTCAAATCGTGCAGGCAAAAAGAGGTCGAATTTTTAATTTCGCTGAAAAAAATATATGTTATGGCGTCGTCTCTAAAAACGCAGTAGCCACAAACCGCAAGTTCGTCGGATTTTTTGTTCTCGACTTACGAATTTTAAAAGAGGCCGCGGCGGAAAGCAGTGTTTTTCACATCCGTCGTGGGTCGGATGTTTCGCTCGATCTCCCGCCGTGGATTTTCAGTCCACATTATATTAACTTTTTTCAAGCACTCTGTGAGCACAGGTAAAAGGCTCTAATACCATAAAATAATTTTAGGCGTTTTGCTTTTTTTCTGTAAAAATGTCAAAAACGCCCCCTCAGTTAATTGTTGACGAACTTTGACAATTAAATACTGGCGATCTACTTGGGTTACGTCGATACTTTTTATGTCTTTGGAAAGCCCAAAACACGCTCTTTATATATATTATAAAATCACTCAGCTGTATAAAATTCCATTTGCGGTACGTTTACGTTAATGTCATGCGAAAACCAAAAAGTACCAATTTTGAAATCGATTTTCTAAAAAAACCATTTTTTATTTTTTATTTTTTGTTAAAATATAGATATGATAGTTGTCTACTCGAAAAGCAAGTCGAGAAAGTGTGTATTTTGTTTGTATGTTCTATATTTAAGCATCAATATCGTACAAAAACGTGTTTTTACTGCTCGAAACGGACTTGCGAATTGCGCGTCTTCACAAACTTGGAAATATTTTTGCCTTTTTTCAACGTTCCTACATAAAAATGAAATACAGTAGTTCCACCCTGTTATATTTATTGATCATTTAAATTTTATTATGGGCGGCAAGCTACATTGGAGGAGTTCAAAAGAGAAAGCAACACTTCTTAACAGACCAGCAGGCGTCGTAAATTTTTAATGTGTAGAAATCGGCAGACGTCGTATTGATTCGGGGCCTTCATTGGCCTATATGAACGTCCCGCCCTTTCGGAACCAGCAGATGACCACGACCTTTCGCGCTCGTTGTGTTAGATAGGACGGCCCGTGACAGTAAAGCGAGCAGCGCACCCTGTGTCACGAGGAGGGAAATGGTACGAATGTGTCGTTGACGCGGCGAACAGTGACGGCCACCCAGGAGGAGTCAGTCAGTCAGAGTATTGCAGAAGGGAAAGCAAAGGAACTGTTGCCTGGGAGGATGAGGACACCACGGCCTTACAATATCGACGGTCAACAACAGTTCTGCCGGCCAAAACAACGCCCCGTGCGCGCTAAAACCGGCGGCGCGGGACAAAAATCCCGCAGACGCACACACGAAGATGGGCCGGTTTGAAAAGTTAGCGCCGGCTGACGTGTTCTTTTGAAAAAGGGAAGGGGAAAGAGAAAGTTTGAGTAACTGCAGTAACTACCTCGAAAGCTCCTCTCCCGATATGAAGCTCGAGGCATGTTACGTCTCGGTTACCTTCTCGCGCATCGCTGCTCGAATCTATTCTTCACTTTGTTCCGCACAGCCACTGTTACGCACAGCCGTCGTGGCTGTGCGGAACAGAGTGAAGAATAGATTCGAGCATCATCTGGACGCCGTCATCCTGCCAGGCTTCAGTGTCGTGGGACTGGACTCGGCGTCGGTCCGTTAAGATTTTTTTTTATTTCGTGTGTGTTTCTTCGCTCCGCTGAACTTTGTTTCTCAAATGCGGTTCTGCTGAACTTTTTTTTAATGTTTTCTTATTAACTGTTTGTTAGCATTGTTTAGTTGTTGGGTTTATTTCGTCATGGCGTAGCGGCCTGACGGTGCTGTAGAGAGCGTGTTCGCACGCATTTGGTTGTGTCCCGTTTAGGGAATGCCCGGAGGAGTTGGTTTTTGTTCTTGCCGTGTGCGGCTGAGTTTTTCCGTCTTGATTAAATTTTTGATTTTTTGTTTTACCTTTACGTGTCATCGACTTCTTTGTCTGACTCTCCACCAGGCGTGGACCTATCGCCTTGCCACCGCTCGAACCTAAATCTTTTATTTTTTAACGCAATTTTCGTTGAGATCGGAGTTGGGTAATATTATTCTTATTTATTTATTTTTATTCCCTACCCCTCTCCGTGACAATCTCTCCGTGTGTTTCGGACCGTTTCAGTGTCTTCACTTTTGTGTATTACGGAAGTGAAAGGCCATTCCCTGGTGATCTGTGCGATGGGCGGTGAACAAACCCTAGCGTTTGGTTTCGGAAAGAATTGTATATAATATATCGATGATGTGGTGACTTTCTATGTCTTAGTAATATGACAGCTAATAGCTAGTCATGCTAGTTTACAGTGAAAGTTTTATAAATCGAAACAATACAACGTCTGTGCCTCTTCGATATTGAAGGTCTACTCGGCCTGCTGATTTGATTAGATATGTTTCTCGTGGTTTCCCGCTCTTATCAAAACATAAATAACTATTTAATACCACAAAATGCGTTTATAATTGATTACAAAACGCAGACAAAAATTCAAGAAACCTTTTTCACAATTTATAGAAACGCACGGGTCGCTATGTCTGACTTAGGTCTTGCAAAACGAAGACGTCTTTTTCCGATATTGAGGCTTAAATATAGAACATACAAACAAAATACACACTTTCTCGACTTGCTTTTCGAGTAGACAACTATCATATCTACATTTTAACAAAAAATAAAAAATAGATTTTTTTAGAAAATCGATTTCAAAATTTGGTACTTTTTGGTTTTCGCATGACATTAACGTAAACGTACCGCAAAGGGAATTTTATACAGCTGAGTGATTTTATAATATATATAAAGAGCGTGTTTTGGGCTTTCCAAAGACATAAAAAGTATCGACGTAACCCAAGTAGATCGCCAGTATTTAATTGTCAAAGTTCGTCAACAATTAACCGAGGGGGCGTTTTTGACATTTTTACAGAAAAAAAGCAAAACGCCTAAAATTATTTTATGGTATTAGAGCCTTTTACCTGTGCTCACAGAGTGCTTGAAAAAAGTTAATATAATGTGGACTGAAAATCCACGGCGGGAGATCGAGCGAAACATCCGACCCACGACGGATGTGAAAAACACTGCTTTCCGCCGCGGCCTCTTTTAAAATTCGTAAGTCGAGAACAAAAAATCCGACGAACTTGCGGTTTGTGGCTACTGCATTTTTAGAGACGACGCCATAACATATATTTTTTTCAGCGAAATTAAAAATTCGACCTTTTTTGCCTGCACGATTTGATATAAAACACCCATATATATATATATATATATATATATATATATATATATATATATATATATATATATATATATATATATATATATATATATATATATATATATATATATATATATATATATATATATATATATATATATATATATATACGTGATTAAGGGCATTTGTTCCTTCTAGCAGTGCTTCAAACAAAATTGGTGCATCACCTTCGTTTTTTATTGTGTCATATGAGATAGCACCGGCCAAAATGTCTGGGTTTTCAAAGGAAGTTTTTGACCCTGTCCGGTTATCGCTTAAATATATGGCTAAAGTCAGCAAAAATAAAATAAAACAATGCTGTCACGTTACCTTATGAAAGCCTGTTTCCTGATCCGTTCTACCGCGTTTTATTTTCTGGCTGTCAGGGCTAGAATGTTCTGTCACGCATAAAGGAATGATTGTGCCACCTTCGGCAAAGTCTTTTTTTTTAAACAGGACAATTTCGACATTTCTCTGAAGGCGTTGCTAAGGATAAGGGGATTTTTGTACCAAGGACAATCAACTGTTTTTGTGCAAGCAACCAAAACGGTCGACCATGTCTTTATTTCTTCGTGAGGACGCCCAATTCCTCTCGGACGTGCTACAGCGAACTTACAAAAAAAGAATATTTCTTTATCACCCTCTCACCAAACACGCTTCCTAGATATTCTAGACGAAAACCTCAATGCCTATGACATGTTTTTTTTTTTTTGGGGGGGGGGGAACTGTTTATTTTGAAATATATCGGTCACTACACAAGACCAAGATAGGAGTGGTTTTGCACAGCACAGAAACACGCGCTCAAAATGCACAGATCAATAACACGTATACAACACAACGATGAAATGACAACTCTAGGTACTATTGGCAGATATCTCTCAAACAAGGGAACCTAAACTCTTCTCGGGTTGCAGCGGTCACGACATGTGCTGGGAGCTCGTTCCATCTGCGATTTCCCTCTGGAAATCGCGGATGGCAGTCAGGAATAAAGAACCTGATGCCAAAGACGTTTACATGTATTTTGTTCAACTTGTCGCGAAGGGTGAAAGTGTGTACAGCACATTCACACCTTCAAGTGAACTGGAGGCGGTGTTTAATGCGGTGAAAGGCATGCGCCGATTTTAAACAAAGCCCTCTGAAAAGTGCTCAAGAGGGTCTTTCTTTAGGAAAACAAAAGTGACAACGTATTGTGTTGCTTAACCCATGAATGAAGAAAAAACATCCGTGGCCGAATGGTTATCCTGCTTGGCTTCCACGCAACGAGCCGAGGTTCGATGACTAGGAGCGGACGCACATTTTTGTTATTTCTGTAAATGTCGCGTTCTGGTAAATTCGAGAACCCTGTTTCTTACTTTGAAGTCCGAATGTTCTACCTGCCGAACCTTCTACGCCGATTGTTTCAGAAACACATACGTGTACATAAGGGGCTCCGCGTGGCGAGCCAGAGTCAGTCTCGCCCCAGTGCTTGATTCTGCTGTTACGCCGACATCGAATGCCTGCGACGCTAACAGTCTTTTCTTTTGTTTCGGCCACAAGTTCGCCCAATTAAACGTCTAGTTTCGTCCAGTCATTCGTCGCCTTATCAATTGTCATTCCCGCCAATATGGACATTTCCATAGCTTTCACCGAATTGAACCACGAGGGTAGTGAAAGCTAGGGGAAAGGACTTGAAATGAACGTTTTAAAACCCTTGAGAAACGGCGGCCGGTGCTTCGCCAGGAAACTTAACCTCAGGGTCTAAGAGGCTTCGTGTTTCAGCAAAACATTCACACACCGAGGCTTCATCGAGGTTCCTTTTTCAAAAGAGGACTTCGGCGAAATGTTGATGGTCATTGATTCGCCTGAAACATGGTTCAACACATAAATATACATCTGATCTAGTAACCAAAATTACAAATCAAACCATTTTCTTTAGCAAAGTTACTGAATTCTTAGTTTGTTTTTTTGTGAGGCGGCGTGGCACTTGCAACACTGAAAACGTTGCGTGAAATGTTGTAATAGGGGGTAGTACAGTTCGTTCCCGACAGGTTTATAAGAAGTTTGATGCCATAAAATGAATAATCAAAAATATCATGCCAGAAAATAAAATCGCTCTAAATATTGTGTTTCTTTAGCTGCCTGCTCGACTTCCAAGTTCGAAAGTTGGTTTTGGTATAAACTTTATTCTTCCTTTTATCAATTACTCTTTTGAATTTGGGAATGATAAATAGCAGTCCGATAAGAGTAAACCCTCAGTATTTTGAAAACGTTTGGGTGAGAAATTAACCAGATCACGATCTTCTTTGTTGACGGCGGTTCCGGAAGCCCTAGATAAAGTGTTCTAGTCTTCATTAAACTAGTTGCACGCATCACACATGATCGTGTTGTGTTACGTTTGCTTTCCCAGGTTCTCATTCCGCGTCGCCGGTACTGCGGAGCACGCGGTGTAGTGGCGCCATCTAGTATTCGGAATGAGAAACACTGAGCAGGTGGCGGAAGCTTCCGTCTGCTGCAAACGGTTTAGCGCTGCCACTTTTCATATCCAGCGTAATGTGTTGTAATTAGTGACTAACGTTGCCAAAAGGAGCACTGATGAAATCAACTCCCCTCCGTTTTATTGAAGGGCGGGTAAACGTACTTTAAGTGGTATTCTGAAGTACAGTCAAAGTCAGCCATCCAATCGAGTGAACTAAGGGCAGTGTCGAAGCTACAAGGAAGGACGTGGACGTCAAGCTCTACCCCAGGCTTACTATCGCGAATAAAATAAGCTAAAACTGTCCTTCGTGTTTTTTTTGTTTTTTCGTCCATCCCGCTTTGTTGACAGCTGTGATCCGAGCTATGAATGGAAAGCGAAATTAGGTCCCAAACTCTGGAATATTCTGCAAAGGTATAATAATAACTGTAAAACCGCGGCACAGCAAAAAGAAAAAAAGCTAGATCGGGTGTTTTAGTTTTTATTATTCGCGGAAGTACATGTCACTAAATAAATCCGGAAGCGCTCTTCTTTTTATTTTTATCGTAATAAAGTAGACACCATTCGCTGCTCGTTACCGGTTTCTTTACGCTGGAAGTAAAATAAAACTTTGTTTAGTTTTAAGTTTCCGAAGCTTTACGCTGACAGACGTCAACATTACAATACAGATGCTGTTTATACTAGTAAAACAAATAACTGGAGGTGAACCGGAGAAACCTCGTTGTATTGGCTAATTCTCAAGCTTTTGAAACGCCGAAATGAGGAACAGTGAAATGAAATTCGCGTGTTCAGTAAAAAGCGCAGTAATATGATGCCCATCTTCATGGACAAATGCCCTAAATTTTTAATTATTTTTTGATTCTTCACTTGACACATTCAGGACGAGTAGTTCTAAAGAAAACGCTGGTGTTTGAGTCGGTCTTTAGATAATGTATACAAAAGATTGATCATTTTTACTCGATCTAACGGCAATCAAAATAGCATCCCGTTCCTCTTCGCCAGAGTAGCGAATTCGGCAATTCCTAATTAGAAAAATGGTAACGAATTTCAAGTCACAGGTTTCTTTTCTCTTACACATCACAGTTATGTCTCGTTAATATGGACCCCGTTAATATGGATACCCCGCATTATGGACACTTTTTTCAGGAACAAACTGGGAAAATACGTGCATTTTTGTCTCGTTAATATGGACAACTCACATTATGAACGATTTTTGGAGGGAACGGAGGCGTCCATATTAACGAGACATCAGTGTACCTACATGTGTGGCTTTCACGGAACTGAGTTAAGTATGTTTGATTAAGCAATACAGGGTGTCACGCCTTCCTGTCGATCACATTCGGGACACTGAGCAACCTACTCTATATATACATATAGACAGTTCATTCTCAGGTTTTTCTTGCTGGCGCCGCCATTTTGTTGCGTATTACAACGTGGATGCAATTAGCGTTATTGATTATTAGAGGGCACGATTCCTTACCTTTATGTACGGTGTCGGAAAGTTCGGACGATGTTGACTTCCTCTGTTACGGATTAGTTTGTTTTTTTATTTCTGAAGGAGGAAAAAAACGTTTCTCGCAATTTTAGATAAAGCTCCCGGTAACCCGCAAGAATGGTTTTAAGCGACAGGATATATTTATGCAATAACACCTAGGCTAGGTGGCGCAAGATACCACCCGTTATAAAGGGTACAGGTGTTAGCATACACCCATCCATCCGGTGGCTGACGTGTAGTTGCTGTAAAGCGTACGTGTTTGGTGGTCCTATAGATTGCGTGAACTATCCCTCCTTTAGGTTTGCGACTGGGCACGGCAGTCATCGACAAACCGCGAGTGCAGTTTCGTTCGAAACGGATCCACCCTAGCGGCTTTCGAAGGCCCAGAGGCGCTGCAGCACAAGCTGGCTCGAATGGCACTCGACGGACACGGAAGGCTCTGCATCGCTGTCATGGACACTCACATGGACGACGCCCTAGGGACCTGCGGAGGACCCATGAGTCCGCTGCTCAAGAGACTGTATGAAGATCCGTTGGACGCCTGACTGCGCGGGCGGCTGCCGTGGCGTGCTCTTGCCTTCTCGTCACAAGGATTACTTATGATATTGATTTTAATATTTTTGGGGGGAGTCAAGTTTTATGGAATGCCTACTGTGGTTAATAGATGATCCTCACCGGTTAACCACGTGATAGATGCGAAGCTTTTGATTTAGTGGGTATCGTTGCGGTATTAGGTTTTAGGGTTGATTCATCAACGCATTGTCACCGTAGTTCGTGATCGTGTTACTGTTTACTGAGTTATATGAAAAGAACGTGTTCTATAGACATGTGTGTAAAGAACGCGTTCAATATACGTATGCCTCCGAGTATGCGAGCTCTATTACATTGTTCACACTGGTTGGTAGAGTGGTGTCACGTTGGACATAAACTGCGCTATGATCATGCAGTGTAAATCATCGCCGGTCAATTCCTGACTGACAAATTTAGTTTCCTCGTTTAATCTACATCATGTGAATAACATACAAACTACGCGTCTATAGACGTGTGTGTAACGAACGCGTTCGATATACGTGTGTCTCCGAGTATGTGAGCTTTATTACATTGTTCACATTTGTTGGTTGAGTTGTGCCACTTTGGAAATAAACTGCGGTATGATCATGCAGGGTTAATCAGTGCCGGTCAATTGCTCACTGGCAAATTTGATTTCCTCGTTTAATCGGCATCATGTGAATAACATACACACTAGTGAAGAGTTCTTGTATGTGCCAAAATGAATATGTATGTAGAGGCCATCATTAAGTATAAAGATGAAACTTTTATTTACAAGAAAACGAAGATGAGACGTACAACAGATCACAGCTCTTGTTTGACTCGACGTATGGGGTGGGTAGATCGGAGTGCTCGTTTAACACAACTAGACGACGTGGCAGGTTCTTTCTCAGACAGTCACACACCATGCTCCCACCTAGCAGTACCTTGCTCAGAGCGTCACCTGATGAACTTCCAAGTCGCATCCGGCAACACTAGCCAAGAAGAGGCATGTCGTGAACAATAATGCAAATGCATGGCTTGCACTGTACTTTTGAAGCATATAATTTGCACCATTTAGTTTGTCCTTCTCGGCACAGACAAGTAGGAGATATTGCCAGCATCGTGTGATGACGTCACATGCAAGCCATGTACGCGATGGTAACCGGTTAAGATAAATATACGCCGACAGCTTTCAAATTTCGGTATTGAAGATTCCAAAAATCATAGCCCAGCCTATCATAGATAGATCACCACTCGATGAATTTTACATTGACGCTGGCTCCCGCTCAAACTAGAGAGTCGCGACATGAGTGTCCAGATGACGTGACTCGAAGAGTACCCAGACCTGCTCCAGCCACACTTACACCACGTCGCCTGCGCGCGGCCTTGTAGTCACTTGTGTCAACCTCCCCTGACCAGCCTCTCGTTCTTGGGGTTCACTCTTCTTGGCCTCTTTGTAGTGCGCGTGCGCACGCCTTCCTTCTCGTGCGCCCTCCTTGACTTTCGGTTCCCGCCTGTGGCTGGCGCTGGGATCCCCTTCTTGTTGTCGACGCCGTTGCACTTGTCGGTCCCCTTGTGAGGGGGTCGCTTCTTCTTCTCTTCGTCGTCAACGCTGGGGACGTTCTTGAGAACTGGTGTGATCTCCTCGATGAAGGGGGACCGTGATGGCCTCCCTGGACCGTCGGGGTTCGGGTCGAAGGGTACGCCTTGGGGAGGATACCCTCCAGGGTACCCAGGCCCCACCGGAACCAGAACTACAGGTGGCTGAGGTTGGCCGGGATGGTACACGGGTCTGCACGGGAAGAAGAAAAAAAAAGATTAACACAGAAACTCTATAAGAGTACAACGCAAAACGCATTAAGAGTTTTAATCCCCCTAATGCTACAAGTTGATTCAAAATGTTTACTGCTAATGTATAAGTTCGGTTCGGTAGGGTTTGAGTTTTCGTTAAAACCACCAGAGCTTTTTTTTCTTTTAATCTACTCAACGTACTGCGATGTTTAAGCACCTTGCATTCTTTCTACTTGCCCTTTCTGGTTTGGCAAAATACTCAGTGGCGCCATCTATTGGGTAGCCCTGACACATGTCTGGTCCGGGAATATTTTCAAACTTTTTAGTTTGACCTACTTCACCCTAGGACTGAAATATGCGACAGAGTGGCATAAGTGATCATTTCCCGAAAATAGCGCGTAGAATTGCTCTTGTAAATACTACGAAACCCGCGATCTAGCTCAGAACCGGAAGTGAGTGAGGGATACTTGCACACTCCACGACCATGCTTCAACTAACTCGAGAAAGAGCGAGTACAGGATGTCGGTATGAGAGTTAACATTTGAGTCTCGTTAACACGTAACTACAATATTTATTTATTTTCAAAATTAATGCTACACTGGCTTGAGCCATAATGAACCGCGATCTTACAAAATAAAAATAAAATCTGGAAGTGAGGCTTTTGACAGAACAAATACATGTAAACGTATTGCTTGAGCATGATGCAGTTGCTCAGAACAGGTATGAACCAATATCTGCCCTGTGAAAGTATTTAACAAGATTGTTATATAATTATTTGTTATCGCAAGTTGAACCATTCTATAGTTCCTTTCACCTCTCCAAAGCATGGTTCACCCCAGTCTAGGAGACATATCCCCTAATTTTAAAGTGTTCTTAAATCCGCAATTAGAGCTATGGGCAGATGCCAGCTGTAATAACCTGATTCCACTCGGACTACAAACTTGAAACCAGAGACAAGGTATTTATTTACTATTTTAATGTGGCCCCATTGAGCTGTTTATACAATAACAAGCTGTTTACAAACAAGACCCTGTTTACCCAGACCAGGTGTGGACATTGCGCGTGCCCAGAGACACTGTTAGATAGAAATAAAGCGTCTGTGCATCCGTAGTGTAGCCAACCATTGCCCTACCCCAGGGGTGTGGCATCAGAGTGTTCAGCTTGTGTATAGACCCTTTACTCAATGTATATACTGATTCCCAGAACATCAGCCTGTGTTAGACTATGACAGTGCAACCGGTACCCCAGTGTGTGGGACTCCTTTAGATGAATTGGCAGCATTTATGTTGCCACTTTGAAAGGGTACCCTAGCGTTCGCAATATGCTATGCATTTCTAAAGATGAAAATGCATACCAGAGTTTCGAAGAGATCGAATTTAGTCAATTGCCAGTGAGTTCCGATTGCATACTCACGGGCCTCCCCTACTCCTCCCGGTGGGTACTGGTGCACCACGACTGGTGGCTGCCCCGGTGGTCCAGGATAAGGCTGCCCTGGTGGTCCAGGATAAGGCTGCCCGTATCCAGGCTGGTGGTGGTAGGTCACCAGTGTTGGCCTCTGCACGATCACGTTGGCCAGGATGCAATTCTGCCACTGCAAGCAGTGCCTGTAGAATAAAAGAAAGAGATTTCCTTAAGAAAACGCCGTTCTCCGCGTAGTCCGGGGGACTTCCATCGTCAATATCTTTACCACTACATGTAAACATGCAAGTTCCAGCGAAATTGTAGATTTAAATAGGTCCCTATGGAACCGGCGAATCAGCCTGCACTCTTTTGCGTAAGCACATGCCACGCACGAATCAGGGCAACAAATTGATTTGTAGCTAATCCTGTGAAGGTGCATACGATCTAGGTATTGCTATGATCACGCGAGTGGAGCACACTATGGCATAAAACACCAATAATTGGAGTTGTGTTTGTTTGAGATAACAGGAGGTAGTCACCCCAGTGGATGTCTGGAGCCTCAGCTCTTGATGACATATTTAGCGAGTGCAGTACCCTGCTAGTTTGGGGTCCTTTCCCGTGCATCACGCAACAGTGATACACGACCACACTCCTTAACCACGATCATCCAGACAGAGACGGCCAGAAGTGGAGGATGAACCGAGGATCCCTGTGTTCGCAGATCCAAAGATGTCTGATTTCTACCTCTGATTTTAAGTGCTCGAGCAGCCGAGGCATTTTGGAATGTAAAGAGCTTGTGTTTATAGTATTTGCAACAATTACCGTTAAGGTAGACCATCTGTTGTCCATCTGCCACCCCCATTTTGCGGCATTCCACCGGATTGGTTCCACTGCCAGACACTCAAGTCATGCCGCGAAGCCCACTTTCGGAACGGCATTGCGTCGCATCGATTTACAGGTATGATTTTCGTGCTTGCAAACGTATATAAATTAGATACGTATCAAATTTGAATTAAAAAAATTATTCGCTTTTACAACGATATCACACGAATTGATAATCGAAAGCTGCTCCAAAAGTAATTCACGCTGAAACACAGTACCACCTTCTCTACAGCACTTGCCACGTATAAAATATCGAGAAGAAGCTGCTCTAGATAATATAAACTTGTTAAGCGATTCTATATATAAATATACGATTACTGCTTCCGATAGATCCGTTGGCGTCCTAGAAGCAAAGAAACGTCTTGCTTTTCAACTTATTGCACATGCAGGAGCTTTGTAGTTGCGACAATCACGTGATATATTTTTTTATTTTTTGCTTAGTTTTATGGCATAAATAAAGGCGTTTAAAATGGGAGTTTTTTGTTGCGTTACCAGTGTGTGTTATTTAGAAAATATATTCCTAAGGGTAGATTTTGTATGCATTTCCTTTAGTTTAATATTCTATTTTGTGCTGCTTGCATGTCGTCATAAGAAGCACTAGCTTAAGCTCTCATTACACTTGGAGGCACTTCGTGGCAAAAACATGAATGGTGACGATTGTCTCCGAGAGACTTAATGCTTTCTTTTATTTCATTAGTTATATTGTTTTACATCATCAACTTTACTGTAGCTGCTTTGATGAGGAAATAATTTCAATTTAATACTAAAATAAAAAAAATTATCAGCTCCTAATAAGCCTATCAAATGAGCCGCACAATTTATAATTACCATAGAGCGATGGCAAATAAAATAATGCATCGTGATTAAAACAATTTGGTGCCATTCCCAAAACGTTTCACACCTTTCCAGAATAATCAGTCGGTCAATCGAGTTGAGCAGAATTTGTTTTTCCAAACATCTATACTTGATTAAGAAGTTAGATCTGCTATAACGTAAGATCTGCTATAACGTAAGATCTGCAGAAAAGATGCGCCTCCGGCACGTGTGGGTTACCTTCAGTTGTGCTTTGACTACGCCTACTTAAGGAACATCGATGCGTTTTCGAAGTTATGAAACCGTGCGCCGGCGTCGGAACTATCTACTGTAGATCTCACGATGAAACAAACTCTAGTATTAGATGTCATTAGATTTCTCACCTAAGTTATAGTCATTGACAATCTCAGAAACGCGGGGCGCAACTTTTAGTCTTCACGCTCCTTTCTTCTTGATCCGTTCTGCGGCGTTCTTATCGAAAAACGATGTAGTCTCATAGCCTGCGTAACGATAACAAGATTCTTGGGTACCACACCTGGCCCTGGATTCCTGAAACTGTCAGTAACGTATAATTTACACCCGCTACCAAAGCCCCCAAAACTCACCAACATCGTTTTCGTCGTCGAAGCGCACGCCATGTTTAAACCAAGTGCTGCTCGCCGCGCATCCCCCGGGGAACGAGAAGTATTTTTTGAGTACCAGCTCCGAGAGACACTCTCTTTTATTCGCGTGGCGAACCGCACTGAGAGAGGAGGAACGGACAGGCGGGAGAGGGGAAAGAAGTTTCCTCCTCACCCATGGAGGAAACGAGTGCCGGCGGAAAACACAGCAATGGCGGCGGAGCCCGAGCAAGCGGCCTTCAATGTCACCCCGCGTGTGGTCACCGCGAGGCGACGAACCGTCGGAAAGGCCTCAGCGCGTCCAGCTTTACTTTCTCTTCTTCTTTTCTCTCCATCGCTTTTCTATACTCTCTGTAACCTTACGATGGACAGCGGGGCAAGCTACGAGCCATTTAAGCCATTCGGGAACATAGAGCCTGCCGCGTGACCTATTACACGACGTGTCGCTGGTCCTAGAGCCACTAACTAATATACGCTTACAATATGCGCAGCATATCTCTATTTCTTTCTTCTTTTTTGTGGTCGTCGTTATGTTGGTGTTGAATGCGGAGCGGGAGCAATCGGCAAGCGTTACAATTCGAAAACGTGACTTCCAGAGTTCCAGGAAAAAAAATTGTCTGGAAGCTCAGGCGTTATTGTATTGACCTGTAGCTGATCGTTTAACTTCTTCTGGACAACTCACAGCCATTTACTTTGATTTCAGATAAAGCTCGAGATAACCGGTAACCATGATTTTAAGCACGACGACGGCTCAAGTGTGGTTACTCTAAAGCTTGGCTTATACTAGTAGGTCTAGCTGCTCACAGCACTCATTGAACGCGATTGTAGTGCCAGGATTAGCCAGGACACACAATTCAGACGTGTCGACACTTAACATGCTACCACTCCGCGCGCCGCTCTAGTGCAAAGGTAAGTAAAAAAAAATACGTCGATATCATCATGGCCTTGTACAGGTTACTGCAGTAAAGTAATAGATTACAATTGGGGTTACGCTTGGTTGATAACTGTTCAATTAGATTACCTGATTACTAAAGAAGAAAAAGTATCGTGCCTTTACTTGAAGACATAAGGGTTACCTTTCCGATTACATCAGATTTTCATGACGGCAGATTTCTCAACCGGTTCGAAAACGGTGGGATTTTCGTTCCGATTGGAATCACCTATCAGATTAGGACCACCGAATTATAAACTACTTATTTTTTTATTCCACCAAGTTTAGGGAACTATCCGTCTATCCGAGACAGGAGGATAAAAATAATCAAATTACTTTTTAGAAAAAAATAATCAAAATATTGTAAAACAACAAAATTATATAATTTCCTTAAATGTCCCAAAATTCCCCTAAAATATCCCTATAATTGTCAGAAAGTTCCCTAAATGTCCGAAAGGGTAGGGGCAAATTGTTAGCTTTCATAAGTAAGTCAACTACTGCAAAAATAATTAGATTCCTCTTGTGATTACTTTCGTAATGAGTGTAATGAAATCGTCGCAAAATTACTTCAAAAAGGAATCGACGAACAAAGATTTTGCTTACTTGTAACGAGTACCGCACAAGTCAGTGACAGCCTAAGAAAAACAGGGTTTGGCGAGTTTTCACAATCTAACTGTGGCCCAGCAAGCCAATGAGATCAGGAAGTATTAGCCATTGAGAATGCGCGCAGGATAAAATCAGAAAGCACGCCCCGTGAACGCAACTTGAGAGCCTTGCGGTTCTCAAGTTGCCAGTTACTAAAATTGTGAGCGAGTAGTGTTCCCAAATTCGTCTTCGGCGCATCTGTTTGCAAGAAGGAGCCCTCCAATCAAATGGTAACACGGAAAAGGCGCGGGAATACGCGATGACTAAAGCCCCTCTATCCTGTTAAAATTTGCGTTATTCAATGTTCTGGAAATCCTCGAGACACGTGCCGCGCGGCACTTCTGGGCAGAACATGGCGTGCGAAATATAGCTTAGTTACAGTGTTCTAGAGAGTTGTAGTGGCAAGAGCGGCGGCAGCCGCGTGAAGATTTTGCGCGTAGACGCCACCGTATCGCTGCTGTTCTGAGCCCTAGGAACGTGCCCCCGTCAGCCTCGTCGTCGGCGCTGCTCGGCGTGTAATATACTGTGGTTCGACTGGAGCTTTTCGCGACGCAGAACAATTGCTAATGTGAAACATTGTAGGTTTTCCTTTGCAGTAATGCCTCTAGAGTGTGTGCTATCCTCTACTTTTATTTTCACGTGTTTTTTATGGAGATCATTTGATTAATATCGACCCCCCCCCCTTCCCAGTACTGAAAGGTCGTTCAGCAACGCTATCACTTGGGCTGCACGCTTCAGAGCTGCGAAAGAAACCACGAGATACTGATATAACAAGAAAAAATAGACAGATAAATCGCAATGAATCTCTCACTTTTTTAATGGTGAGAGGAACAATAAACTGGTGTATTGTTTTTTGTCATCGTGTTGCTGATGCGGGGACCAGCGTTGTGTAAGGTGCAAGGCCGAGCGCGTTTGGGAACGGCGCGAAGCAGTGTGTGTGTCCGTCTTTCTCCTTGCATTTATGACCGAGACGGCAACGGAACGTGGAAGACACCCCACCACTACACCACAGAAAATGTGCTACGGTGCTACGTTCGGGAGAAGCGTACCGCCTCAGCTTCGTCGTCTTCTTCGCTCATCGCCCATCTGCCATCTGACCAGAAATTCTCCTAGCTAGGGCACGGAACTCCAGCGCCACTCGCGGCATCTACGCTGGCCGTCTTCATGCGGCCCATTGTAAGCGGGCGCCGCTCTTGCCACTACATCCTTTAGAACACTGCAGCTTAGTACTGCACTGTGCCGCCATGATTTTCCCGAGGGCTGCACCTTGCACGTGCCTCTTGGACCGACGAACCTTGCGCTACTTTTAAAACATGATGGGGCTTTAGCCACGACGAGGCAGTCAAACGCTCGTCCTCATTGTTTGAGGTTTGGGGTAAACAAAAGCGCGTGGGCGCATTCGGTGGGTAAACAGACTCTCGAGACGCGCAAGCAGCCGACGAACGTGCACGCCGTTATTCAGAGAGCAGGGGCCCTAAACTACTCAAACACCAAGTTGCAGCCAAAGGTTCGCGGAGCGTGCCGACTGGACGCCGGCGACAAAAGCGCAAATACATCGTTGTGATAGTTTAATCGGAACGCTCCGAGATCTTCGGCCCCAACTTTGTGTTTGACGAGTTTGGAGCCCCCAGTCGTCTGTTTCTTGCGCAAGGGTTGCGGTGACGCCAGTACTACGCCGAATCCTCATTGGCTTTGATTGGAAGGATAGAGGCTGGAGTCCCAGGCACGTAGCCGGGGGGGGGGGGTCCCATGGGGCCCGGCCCCCCCCCGAAATCTTCCATTTTGATGGCACCTCCTCTCCCCCCTCCCTCTCATACAGCATTTTGTGATAGACGGGCCCTTCCCCGAAACAAAATCCTGGCTACGTGCCTGGGCTAGAACTTAGTGCTAGATGCCTCAAGTTGTACCCATAATTTTTTTTTTCAATCAACCAATAAGAGTTAGGCGTTCTGACATCATCGCAACCCATGTGAAAAAATCAGACGAACTTGAACTCCGCGCAACTGCTTTTGCTTTCTGGCTCACTTGACTTCTTTAGTTGTTGTTTGAGATCAAATTTGTTGTGTCTTGTCGCACGGTGGGAAGGAGGCAAGGCTTCGTGTAGCTGCTAGTATGGCAGCTCTTTGCGTTTTCTTTCTTATTTTGCATCCAGTGAGAATAGGAAATAAAGACTATAATTATTATTATTAACGATAGTTCTGGTAGTAGTACCAATCTCAACGAGTAGTACAAATAGTAGCAATAAAATAATATTATGATTATTGTCTGTATGCCTAATTATTATTGAAGTGTGACGGTACGACTACAAACTGGTAGCTCCTGGACACTCTAATAAACACCGATAGGGTGATCGTTACGCGAACTCGGTGCCGGATTGGCTAAGATGGCTCATGTATACTTCTATAACTCCGTTTGAGGCGAAATGGAGTTTGTACTCGACGCGTCTTGCCTCACACGTGGTCGTGCCCATCGGGAAACTCCCGTGACCGTTGCGAACTTGACGAGGAACTCCGAAATTCTCCTCGCCGGAACGAGAGTGAAACCTATGTTTGTATATGTGTGCATGAAGGTCTTACGGAGGAGCGCATTAACATGCCTCCCACGGATCCCTGCTGGCTCGGCGACCTGGTCTGGCCTATTGTACAAAGAGTTATGCTAAACGGAAAAAGTAGGCGTCGCGGAGATAGCATCTCCTCGGCGACGACGACGGCGTTTCTGCTCTGCTGTGCGTTCTCTTTGGCTCACGCTTTGAAATCTGCGTGGGGGGCTTTACGGCCGGACGCGTCAGCTGGGTTTGTACGCGGCTGTGTTGCTCGAGGGCTGTAATGTTTTGAATCGATCCTGTTTCACGTTCTGGTCTTATTTCGGCTCCGAGTTCGGTGACACTTCGGCAACTAATGGATCCGTATTGAAAAAAAACGAAAATAAATATACATAAGTTTTATTATCAGTACTGTAAACCACCACATAAAAAATACATTTGACAAATCCTTTGTTTTTGTTGATTGAGAAATACGCACAGGCCAATTTGGTGTCTCGCCATTTTTTTTCCATTGTACTTTCCTGAACACAGGGTTCATAAATGACAGTTTCCTTCCACTTGTATTTAGTCATTTGCAAAAAAAAAAAAAAATAGTTTCAGTTAAATGTATGGTTCGCTTTCACATGAAGATTGTTTTGTGTGTTCTGTGTGCATAATATGTGTATGCTAACTGGTACACTCTCTCGAAACACTTGGAATTGCTAATTCCACTGGTAAAAATACTAAATTTGCAGACGTTTATTCACGTGTCTTTCATAACGTAATATAAAATATGGGTAATAAGTAATGGTTCATATGGATGTTTATTCTATTCGCCCTTAAAAAGAGCCGAGCAAAAAAGTTTGTATTTTAAGTAAATTGCAGACTGGATTGAATATATTATGTTGATTACCTACAAAACAAGTATCAAATGTGATTTTATAAACCCCATGTGAGTCGCAATAAAATTACAATAAACACACGAAGCCTTCACTTCCTTGAAGTGAGGCGCCAAAACAACGAGGACACGAGGAGAGAAGCAGACAGGACGAGGCGCACTTTCAACTGAACTTTATTTTAGAAAAACACAGAAACGAAGCTATGCCAAATGTGCACGTGCGCATGGGTAAGAAAAAGAAAAAAGGAAAAAGGGTTGTACGCCTCACTCAAGCATGTACAACCAACTAGCCCAACTCCGCCGTTCTACTTCACTTCCTCTACTCGCCGCCACGAGAGATTGGTGGCCGAGTGGACTTGAAAACACCATATCGGAGCACGTGGAGCGAAAGCTCGCGCTGCAGAAGCCAGGGATCCTGGGTTCCATCACCACTCCTGCCCTTTTCGATCTGGATGAGCGCCGTACCGGCGTGCAGTCATGTATCAATACTGCGTGGTGCACTTTAAAGGCCCCATGCTAGCAGTCGTATTGCACTGTCTAAATTGCTCATCTACAGCTGAGAGACAAGTCGCCCGTTGAGTCAGACTTAGTTCTGGGATGTATAAACATACACACCCCAACTTGTTTCAATCGCAGCCAGAACAAGTGTCCATATGTCTAGGTGCCTTCTGTATGCCGCTATAATTCATTACAGCCACGCGCTGCGGTTGGCAAAACAAAGCGTATGCGCTCATTTCGAAATAGTCTGACTCCCATCATTTTAGGGATTGAACCAGAGCTGAAACCCAAATGTTCATTGAGGCATTGATTGTCACGAATCGAAGCCGAGTGCTTTCGTAGTGCTCTGTGTGCATTCCACCAACAGCATTCGAATGTTGTCACAAAGAGATAATCCCTGCAACTACGTCACCCTTCCGATCTCTGCGGCTGCAGCATCAAGCTTTGCGATTGAGAAAAGAAAGTGTTAAATTTTATGCTTAATATTACACGGTAAAAAAAAAAAATTTGCAGCAGTTGCATTGCTTGCGAATAAATTTTGGTGGAAGTATGCATCATCTCACACAAAAATAAACTAACCACGAAAGCCGCAAGTGGCCAAAGGATTGTTTTGTCCAGTGATCCTTCTGCAGGACTGCCTGTAGAACCGAAGGCCTCCGGCCAACTGGTCGAAAGCCAACTCGTCTATGGTCAGCTCCTCAAAGAGGTCAATTTTTAATAGGGCATTCATCGTAGGGCAATTTATCAAAAGAGACAATCTGTCGAAGGACGATTCGTCAAATTGGAAGTATTACGGTCCGAAGTAAACGTTCGTGGTTTCTCGTTATCTTTTGACCAAAATTTGAATTTCTGTTTGGACCAGGCACAGCGCCCTTGTTAGGTTATGAGACTGAAGATAAAATCACAAGGGCACCAAGACAGCACAGAACCTTGAGACAAGTATAAATATGTGTCATCTCGGGATCTGATTTTGTTCCTTTGCTTCATTACTTTTTTTGCAATAAGCTGCCGCAGACTGTCGCCGCGAAACGGCGTGAACGGGTGGGCCAGGTGGGTTAACCTTTCTGTAATGAGCCGCCGCAGACTGTCGCCGTGAAACGGCGTGAACAGGTGGGCCGAATACGTTAACACGGACCATTGCGATACACGCGCGACGTAGTGACCGTCCATTACTGCACCGTGAAGGCGGTGAAAGACGCACAATAATTGCATTGCCACGGTGCTATCTGTCTTTGTGAGCTTGTTATTGCCGGCTAAACCAAACACGCACACCAAAAAGCAAACACAGGATCGATGTGGATTCATTGTGCGCGCGTAGTTTGGTAGGTGATAACAAAAGCACGAAAATAATGAGCACCGTGCCGTTGCACTTTGGTAGCTGCTTGATTTACTCCACCGGATTATAGCGTCAATTGCGGTCCGACTAAAAATAAAGCTGACTATAGACCTTTGCATTGCGCATCACCGGGGCAAAATATGCCGAGTCAGTGAGCTGTGGACGCATGCGCAGCGTCCGATATATTGCACAGCAGAACTGCAGCGCAAGCTCAGAAGGCATTTCACAGTTCAGCAGACAAAGATGGCAGCGCGCAGAAGACGATTTTTGCAAAGGTCCATATCAACGACCCTCTTTCCTTTTCTACAGCTTATAGAAAGTACACCGGTTCTTTTCGAAGGAGCACTTAGCCTTCGAGAAAAGGGAAAGACAGGAAATAGCTTGAAGGGAGCGCTGTTCTCATCGACTAGCAACTTTCGGATGCGTTCCACCGAACGAGGAACCCACGAAGAGAATCCGTAGGTTAGTCGTTTGTCGTCTGCTCCTGAGCGAGGAGCAAACATATGCCGGAAGAGAGAGAGAGAGAGGGGGGGACAGAGCTTTTTCAGACGTATCACCTCTTCTAACCGCGCCTTATCACCTAATCTCCTAGGTGATATTCCCCCTCAAATGAGCGAATCTACAAATTTGGAACGGCCTGATCGGCGTACAGCTGCATCTTAATGGCGGCCTTAGCTGAGCCAATACAACTTAGAAGACAAGACCTGCCCGTGACGTCATCGTTAGTAGATCCCCGACCCGCATGAAGCTGCAAACACGCTGAAGATCGAACAGAGTCTCTGCAGAAGCGGCAGTCACGTGCGTCCTGGTGTCGCCGTCTGCTAAGGCCGCGTTTGTGTCGTCCGACGATGCAAGACGTGCTGGCGTCCATGCTGTCGCAAGCTAGGCGGCGCTGAGTGGTTCCACTAGCTATGACGTAAGACCTTGCCTTCTAGGTGGTATGCGGAGTGCAGGTTCGTCTGCTATTTGCGCAGGGGTTGCCCTGACGTCAGGATGCCGAGCTCTGATTGACTCCGATGGAGAGATAGTGGGTAGACCTCATTGCTAACTGCCTTGAGGTCTACCCATTATTCTTCCAAACATATCCAATCAGAGCTCGGCGTTCTGACGTCAGTGCAACCTGTGCTCAGAAGCAGGAGAACTTCAGCTCAGTACTGGCCTAATCCGGTGTTGCCGCACCCAGCCAGGCTGAGAGTAACGTTTCCCCCTTCTTTCGTTTTACAGAATCACGACTTTATTTTTTGGGGGCACACGATAAATAAGATTTCGTTTGGACCACACGTGAGCAGTGAGCGCACATCGCTCGAACAAAGAAACAGCTGGCCGAAGCAATTATCGATGTTCGTGCGTATGGCAGTTCGTGCTTTCCTCACTTTCAGAAACGCTGAACATGGGCGATGCCGGTCTGTTGAGGTTGGCCCAAGCCTGTGGATTCCTAAACATACAAACCCTGTCACTGAGTTTTTTTTTTTTTTTTTGTAGATACGTTTTAGCTTTTTTCCTGTTTTTGATCTGGGAGATGTTATTGTTACACTATCACGTATGTACCTAGCAAATATGATGCAGCTAAAACTCGCGGACACCTGAACGAACTTCGTCTAGAGCTTCGAAGTTGTTTTCACGTCAAAGTCCAGCGTGAAAAAAAAAGATTTTTTCTAGCAAAGTGTTACTATGTTTTTTGTTTTTTTAAATTGATGGACTTCTTTTAAAGGCCGTGCCGTGTAGTAGCTGCTGATATAATTATCCGATCCCGCCATTGTTTGGGCACGTACTCTTACCACCTATTGGACACGTGAGTTTCCGTCAGCGTTAGGCCGGGACTCGGCTGAGATCGTATGGAAAACGAGTGCTGTTTCGAAATTCGGCGAGAATTCCGATCCGATCCCACGCTCCGGGCCCGAAAAATGGCGAACGCCACTGTTGCTTGCTGGATCGTAAAAAGGGACTATTCCAGGGGTAGCCAAACGGCGGCTCGCGAGCCGCATGCGGCTTCTCGCATGTTCAAGCGTGGCTCGCGGCTTCTGGTGTACATGTCCTCCTCTCCCTTCCTGTGTCCCCAAAACAAAACAAAACAAAGAGTTGTAGCATAAAAATAAAGGCTCACAGACTTGGCAGCTTTCGTACTACACTAAGCACATGCAGCTGCACTGCTTTTTGACACATAGATGTGTCGAATGCCTCCGTTTCTTTTATTGTGCTAGGGGAATTTCGAACCGTATAGGCATAGCGGGGCTCAGGGGCAGTGGCTGGCTAGACGGACCATGCATTCATTTTTGCTCAACGATTGAAGAAACGTTCTGCTTCATGGTGTTTCTTTGTGGTCGCCAATTATACTTGTCTTTGGTAAGGACTGTTTCCTTGATGTCGTTTCTTGTTTAAAGTAGCCCCCCCCCCCCCCGCCGCGTTTTGTATCTCCCTGCGGCTCTCTAACATTTGTTGTTTTCAATGCGGCTCTGACCTCATGTCACATTGGCCATCCATGGTCTATTAAGCTCCCGCGATATGTATTAAAATATCAGTGTTTAGTTATTTTATCAGAACATGTAGTTTCAGTCGCCAAAGAAAGGTGTCTTTTTCTGTTTAAACACATGTTCTAACAACCACTTCTCGCGGCTTTCGAATTAAACACAAAACATCAACTTTTTTTTAGTGACCCAGTTGAACGTCCAAATTTGTTGTCCAGGCTTCCATAGCCAAAACCATAAGGGCAAGAGAAGGTAATTCTACGCCTTTCGAGTTTAGCCGTTTGCCCAGCAGACGTCAACACCTCGCCTAAAAGGTCATACTGACGATATTCCTTCCTATAGGCAGAAACAAAAACACCCTACTGCTGATTTTCTATGAGGCTGTAGAACGTCTTTCCTTCCTGCGTGAAAATTCGTTCTTCGCGGCATGGCGTCACTACGATGGACGCCAGAAAATGCAATTGCGGAACTATTCGTGACCGCCGCATTTTCAGACGTTCTTATCCTTCTCACAGACCAATTCGTATTCAATCGCTGTGGCCAAGTCTGATAATCCACGCAACCATCGGCAAATTGCTCAAGAGGGCAAACACACAACGTGACTGCGGGGACATTACGAGGTTGTTGTTAAAACGTTCTTTATATTGGTGTTTTCATCCGCACACTGCATGAGGTCTGTCAGATTACGAAAGGCCCGACGATTGCGTGTGAACTCGTGTTTACGTCAAGTATAGACTAAAACGCTGTTTATAAAAATTTCCGCGTTTGTCCACACAATGTGTTCGCATTGCGTAAGCGCAGAAAACAAATTCGCATGATGTAAAGTGTCTGCGCATGCGGAGCACCGACATAAACTCCACCACAGCGACATGATGCCAGAACCGCGCGTCGGCATGTACTCTAAGCATAATATAAGGCTTTCACCGATGTCATATCTACGGCCATTGTGGTTACCTTGCTCCCGAGCGCGTACCTTCTCAAGCGCACATTTCCCACCACCGAATATATATTTTTTCTTTGTCTGCGAAAATAAAGCGGAATTACCGCCAGCATAGTGCGATGACTTCACGTACAAGCCATATTACAGAATGACGCTTCTGGCCGCTGCCTTCTTTACTCAGCGTCCGTGCTAATGGCACGTGTTTTGCTACTTTTTCAAGGCAACGAGCACGGGCCAATTTGTCTGTGGAGAAATTACATGCGAGTGTACTGCACACGCACTCAAGGGCTTGAGGCAGCCTTGTCGAAAATAGACTCGCAACTGTTCGCGGAGTGCAAAGGCCGTCGTGCTGTAAACGTGCATATAGATAACGTAAACATACGTGTCTGCCCTCCTGAACGGGCTAAAACATTCAGAGTCACACGAAGGATAGTTGCGGCGTGCGCACCTCACATTGTAACTGATGTTTCGACTGCATATCAAAGACTCCCAGGCCTTACTACAGGGTGCCTGCTGAGAAACGACAAGCCTGTTTTTCTCGGCGCAGGAATAAACTACGTATCGGCAAATGCTCTGGATATGCCTGAATCGAGGGCTAAGATTTGGAATAAGATAATAACATTTTCAAAATTAGTGCTTTCTAGTTTAAATGCTAAAAGCGTTCTTAGGGAAACACATGTGTAGCTGCAGGTTTCTGTTATTTTAACTGTCTTTCTTTTTTTAATATTGCCCTTTGGGTAGCGCAATGGTTTGTCTCGTTTATGAATATTTTGTTACTTTCATGGCTCTCTGTTTAACTGTTTACCTTCACTCTTGCCTTAATGTTTATTTTTATAATCTAGTAAGTTCTAATTTTCTGCGCTCGCTACTCGGAAGACCCTTGTCCAAGTTACATACGTCGTTTTTTCTAAGGCGAACGCCTTACTGGTCCCATTACCCGAAGAAGCGGCAGCGATGTGCCCTAAAGATGGCCACACCTATACGTCATCAAGCACGCGCCTAAGAAATAAAACACAAAGAAAAGCACAGCAACGCAGATGCTTCGTAACGGGATCCGATGGGACGCTCAAGGTCAAAGCGGACGCGCCTCAGAAATAAAACACAAATAAAAGCACAACAACGCGGATGCTTCGTCAGGGAAGTCGTCATGAAGCCGGCGGGGTTCGCTGCGCCTGTGCAATGGGGAGCCTAATGTCAGCGCCAAAACCCCGTGTAAAAAAAAAACAAAAAAAAAACGGTGCGCGTTGTTTCGGTAGGAATGCTTTGTCATTCCTACACGTTAGCAGTCTGAAGTGTCTCTGCTGAATTTTTTTTCACAATCTCCCGTTATTGGAGAGAAGCAGAACAATGTTCAAGTTAAAGGTGAGATTCATATCGCGTAGTTTAAAAATACCAGCCTTGCCAGTTAGGTGTTCATACAACCAATTGATCGTCAACCCCAGCAAAGGGGAAAGAAAAGCCACTTCTGCTTTGCAGTCAGGCCTCTTAGTAGCGTGAAACCTTGCTGAGAAGAACTTTGAAACTACTTTGCACTCGTGTTAGACGACATAGATGGCAACCTTATCCTAATTGACAGCTAAAAAGATAAACTAAAATTAAAAAAAAAGAAAATTCGAATTTTTTTGTTAGTTACTTTACATGGGTTTGACTTCGGGCAAATGGGACGGGGACCAAAGCAAAACAATGAGCTGCAATTGCCGCACACCAGCTGGGAGCGTGGCATATGATATCAAATTTCTTTTATACGATTATATAGGCAACGTTAAGCCAGTCCCCTACATGATGAGGCGACTCCACTCTTCACCGCAGGTGCGCAAATTTTCAGTATGGTGTGACTGATGACATCGTGCATTCCTTTTGCCAAATGTGAAAAAAATCGTGACAGCACAGGAGGATTTGTTTTAAGGGGCAATGGGTTTGTTCGACCTCCTAAATCAAGTGTTTCAGGGGGACGGTTAAAACAAACCTTTTTCAGAACAGAGCGGCATCAAGTAGCGGCTGCGTTAAATATCTGAGTGCACCATTGTTTGGCATTTATTCTCAGGTATCTCGCACGAGGGCTAACGTTCGGCAAGGTCTTGAATCAAAAAAACCATATGCTCCACGCCTTTTGCTGACTGATGGACCTTTGGAAAGTGTCTATTGCCAATGAAAATTAAGCTAATTAGTACTATAGGCTCTGTATATATATACATATCTTCATCATGTGTAGAGAACGTTACCAAACACGATTTTCGCAAAAACGCAGTATATTTGAAGAGAAGACATCTTTTTGAGTGCGCCAAAACGGCATATTCGATTTTTGAAGTTTTCGTTCATGTTATGATTTTTGACACCTACTACGGAAAATACAAGTAGCAGACATCTGAAATAGTTTCCATTTTTAATATATCATGGGAACGTTTTATATAAATAGGTACAACCTTGTAGAAGCTATATATTTGGCGTCACAAATGCCCAAACATGGCTGCTTTGATGATGTGTCACTAAATTTCTGAGCCCTTATCTAGAAAAGATAAATAGTTACAACATTAAAAATTTCTGTCTAATATTCTTATTACGACGTCCTTTCAAATGGTGTATAAATCATTGCTTTATCTCAAAAATTCATACTTGTGTGTCGCTCTGAAATTTTCACAAAGTACAAAGTTAAGAAACTACAAGGGGCAATTAGACCAGAGCCCATCTTCGATTTTTTTAAATTTTTAGTGGGACCTCTCTATTGTACTCTTGTGTTTATTAATAAAAAACATGTTGCATCGTTTTGTTTCCTTCAAACTTGCAGCGCTGCAAGCTGTACCTTCCACGCCGGCATTCTTCCCAATGCCACAGGCCCGATTATTTTTTGATTCCGTGTATTTGATGACTACTGTTCTCTTTCTACCGTATACGGGTAGCAGGCTCAAGTTTAAGTATTCTGCTAATTAAAACAATACCAATGGCGTGTTTTTCTTTTTTAAATTAATTAAACAAATAAGCCTTTTTTTTCCCTTAAATTGACAAGTTCTAGGAGCTTAGGTGAACATGTTTCACAAAAGCGGGACGAAAACAATTGTAAGCGCTACTTCAATATTTTTTCTACATAAAAAAGTAGAAAAGTAAGTACATCAGTGCAAAAAAGCATGCTAATATTTATTCCTATATTTGCGAAGAAGTGGGAATGTTTGAGCCCAAGCCTATTACACTGCTATTCATGAAGTACAGTTGTATGTCAGGCTGACCAAGGTAAACCTGCGACCTCACTGGCAGGCTTTCAGTAAGATGTCCGTTAATATTAAAAATACTTGTAATTATTACTTATAATAATATAAACAAAAAACAAAACAAACAAAAAAACGAGGCAAAGATATCGAACGGGCTAGTCCCCCGCGTTGGCGGAAGGGCGTCTTGGGAATTCCATCTTTGGTTCCTGTTCATACTAGACTGACAAATTCCGCGAAGCACCCACCTGTGCTTTTATAATTATAACGAGTGCTGGAAGATCGGTCAACTCCAAATGTGGCGACAGACAGGAAATGCACGAAAGTAAAGGATTTTGCCAGATTCTCTTCGGAGAACTGAGGTACAGATCTTTAACACTGCGAAAAGGGCCCTGCTTTGCTATCTTCTTTTTGTGTTTGCTAAGATAGTCACCACAGAATACTCTACAGACACTGAAAGTTCTTGCCATGGCTGAAGACGTTCTGCCAAGACGCAGCTATACAGGATTGGCAACCACTTCGTTTTTCTATGACCGCAGCGCGCGTGTTGTCTTGTATCGCGATCACAAGACTACGCGACCTCTCAAAAGCATGACAGGAGATAGAAAGAAGAATAGATAATGCGCTATTAGCTTCTCTATGAAGCAACGTACAAAGTAAGTCTAAGCATGTGGCATTTAATTCCTATGGAAACAAAAGTGCACCAGAAGAAAAGAGGTGGTAATTGCGTGTGCTCTGTGGTCCATGCCGTCTTTGGTTGCCATAAAGCCCCTCTTTAAGTTCACGAGTTGGCCACCGCCGGCTTGTGGGGTTTGCTTTCTGTCTGAGCCGCCACCCTTCTAATTTAGCACTGATTAGGTCTGTGCAATCTAGCATTGCGCACATCGCTTTTAGAACTCGTAGTATTTTGTTTTTGACACCAGCGTTGGCTCCTGGAGGCGATAGTATATTGATAAAAGTGTTGCCTAGCACCGGTGCCGCTAGCGAGTCAAAGCGACAGCATCTCCCTTTGCAAATTGCGTGCACATGGAGACAGGGTTACAACGGATGCCCTTCAAAACTTGTGACCCTGAAGGGTGCTTCATGGGTTGTCGTGTGCGTCTTTAGGCTTGGCGACTTTGCATTGCTTTCCGATTTGTCACGTCGAACGATGCAAGGCGAGAAAACATCTTCCGCGTCAGTAGAACGCCGTACTTTAAATACACCGACAGCGTGAATATCGAATGTTTTGCCCGTATAAATTTAGGCCCAGTTTTGTCTGCTGTTTCGAGAAGAGCTTGCTGCCACGTACCAAACCTAACATAATCAGAGAGTCGATGTTGAACTTTAATAATAATAATAATAATATAATAATGTCTTTATTTTCATACTCCGCATACTCCGACTTACTCCATTTCATACTCCGAATTACTCCTCAAAGCTATCAAATTCTCCTCCCGAAACGCTGCACCTATAATCACCGCTGCACCTCCCGAAACGCTGCATCAATCAATTCGTGCATTCCTAGCTTGCCACATTCGGAGTTTACAAATTTTGTCGCATTCGTTGGAAATATTGCAATACGTATTAGTGCTTAGGGGAATTCGTCAGTCTTTTTAAAAGAGGGGCAAATAACATGACTTCTCAAGACACCCTCCGGCCAACGTAAGCAGCAGTGGCTCGATATTCTACTGATATTATTTTTTTTAGTTTATCGATTTTATATTTTTAACTTACTTGAATAACTAATCACAAATATCTTTTAAATATATATTTTTACAAATTTAGACGGACATCTAAGTAAAAGTCTGCCAGTGGAGTCAGAAGTTTACCTTGGCCAGCAGGACATACAACCGTCATGAATAGCAGTTTAATAAGCTTGGTGGCTCAAACATTCCCACTTAATCGGGAATATAGATGTTAATATTTGCATGAAAGTTGCACCGCTCTTTTTACTTTTCTACCACTTTCTGTTAAGAAAGGGTAGTAGTTGCGACTACAAGTGCAAAGATTCGGCGAAGCTCCTTGAACTTGTAACTTTAAAAGGCCAATCAGGAATATTGGTTAAACAAAGGCAAAGAACGAGCAACCCGTTAATATTTTAATTATTGTAGAATACTTGAACTAGAGCCCAATCTTTGAGTACAGCACAAAACTATATCTATTCATAAAATACACAGAATTAAATTACAATCTCGACTTTGGCATTGGTCAAAAATGCTGGAGTGTAAGGCACACTTTGCAGCGCGGTCACTTCGAAGGAAACTAAATGATGCAATATGTTTTTTAATGAATAAACACAATTGTATGGTGAAAAACTATCAAAATAATATTTTAAGAAAATTAACAATTTGTTTAAATTGTTTCTTAAGTTTTTTTTTACTTTGCATTTTAAAGCAAATTTGGAGCCACATAAAAATTTAAATTTTGGAAATAAGGCAATGATTTATATATTCTAAAGAACGCTTCAATAATAATATATGACATACATTGTGATGTTGTGGATATTTATTTTGCATAGATAGCGGTTTAGAAATCTAGTGACAAAATGTCAAATGAACTATGTTTGCGCATTTGTGACGCAAAATTTATACCCTCCACAATGCTGCACTTCTACAAATAAATGTATCCCGTAACCTGCTTTCAATGGAAATTATTTCAAATTTTGGATATTTGTAGTTTGCGTAGTAGGCTTCACCTAACATGACATAAACGAAAACTTCAAAACTCGAATATTCCATTCTGCCCTTCACTCAACATGCTTTGTTTATTTTCAGATATTATGATTTTTGCGAAATCTTTTACTATTACGTTTCCTACACACGCTGAAGAGTAACATCTAAAACACTCTACAAAAAGTGATAGTCTGAACTCGCGTGCATGATTTTATCTGAACAGAGCCTGATTTCTGTTGCAGGTGAAGGAAAGCAGAACAGGCTCTCTGCAGAAAAGCTCTCCAATCTTTCCACTTAGGCTGAGCGAACGCTGGAAAGAAGGCGAGAGGAGAGGAGAAAACCCGCAATCGTGGCAGGCAGGTAGCTTTGTGGGAGGGGTCTGTCCTGCTTCCTTTAACCTGGAACAAACGGTATACCTTTGACTACGGGTTGTAGGACTACGCTGCTCACGACAGTTAGGGCCCGTTCACACTCCTGCGACTTAATAAGACCGAGAGAGACCAGACCGTTTTTTAAGCCTCTTATGACGTCTTAGGACCGAATGCGCTCCAGCGGAGCTGGTCCTTAGACGTCGTAAGAGGCTTAACACCCGGTCTGGTCTCTCTCGGTCTTACTCGGTCGCAAGAGTGTGAACGGGCCTTTAGGCGTGCTAAGGTCAAAATGAATGAAATTGTTATGTTATCAACTTATCATCAACGCGCTCTTCATTCAGATAAACGCAAATGATCTGTGAGTCGCGGTGGCAGTTAGCTTCACAAGGTATTGGGCATTGGTGACATGCAAATGAAGCATAACAAATAAAAACGCCGCCTCCGCGTTTAGACCTCCCGTTTGGAATTTAGAGATGTTATTATGTTTTACCTTATACGTATTAGAAACGATAAATTATTCCACATTTTTGAAAATACCTGAGACGACGGACGAAAAAGAGGACAACACACAAAAACTTCTCAAATTGTAACCTTTTTCGTCCGTCGTCTCCGGTTTTTCAAAAATGTGTAACATCAACCAGCTCGCTTGCCTACTCACGTCATCTTCAATAAATTATTTCTTTTGTATTTATTTATTTATTTGAAGTACTGTGGACCTGTCCGTCTACACAGGAGGGAAAACAAAACGCACAAAACACAATACAACTTTGCTAAGGTGCTTGAGTAAAGGGAGCTGGATATTGTCATCACACAGCGCATAAAGTTCCTTTTTACTGGGGGGGGGGCACGTATTAAAGGCAGCTTGGCAAGTTCCCTTTACAACTAGAGCGAGTAGCCTCAGATCCATGGACACACACGAAAAATCACAGATTCAACAAAAAGTGTAGGCTGTTTAATACGTTATAACAAATAACTATTTCAAATTGGTAGATATTACATTAATCTTCAACACAAACGTGATAGAATACGCTAGCGAGAAACGTGTACTCACGCTGCAGGTTCAGTCATCATGTGTTTCAATGAGCACCATCGAGCTCGGTCTATCTGTTATCATACTCACTTCCAAGCATTGACATGTGCTTCTCAAAATGCATGTTTCGCAATTTTGGACGTTTATTTTCCGATACTTTGAAGAGAAGCTCCTCATCTTAGATTGTACGGTGCAGGCCGTCAGTGATTTCTTGTATAACAAAGTATGCCAACCGCAAACGTAACAAACTGGGAAATTACTCTCCAAACAATATTTCTACCAGTTTTTTTGCGTTTGTTAAAATAGATGGCCTGGAATATCGGTCCCGTCATGTCTGCCGCAATGTGCTACAGGTCCGAGGAGGCGAAACGCATGGGAAAATTTTGAAACGTTTTCAGGACATCATAGGCCGATGCGTTTTCGAATCATTCGAAGCTCTCAAACCGAAACGACACCTAAGCTGCTTCATTGAACCGCCTTGAAGTGTGCTGTACAGCTCTGGTTTAGGCTCGTTCTGCTTCATCCGCCATGTACAAAGGCTTTACTTCCTCGGTCATGCAAGTTCACATACAGCAAATCGTTACGATTTTGGTAACCTGTACTGTCAGTACCACCTATCAGTACATTCATTTTCCGCTTCTTCACCATGTGATACCGAGAGCCTTTTACGCAAGATACCTTTAATTAAAGAATCTTTGATCAATCTACCTTTACGCAGTCGTATGAATGAGGTATTAGACAGAGGGAACCAATTTTTTCCTAATTGTTAGATCGATTGATTGGTTCACGGGGAACTATCGAGAACATACATCCACGACATATTTTATCTGCGTCGTAGAATACAAAAGAGAAAACAAAAAGAATTTAGGCAATTGACTAAATCGGCATCGGAATAAAATTAATCACTTCCTGTACTATTTCTGAAATCATGAAGATTAAAGAAGCTGGGTGGGTGGGGGCGGGGGGGGGGGCAACTCGTAGGAGAAAGACATAAAGAGAGATTTGGAGTGGTCACAGACGTTCTTTTCAAAGACTAGGGTAAGAAAAGTTTTCTCTTAGTAAAATGTCTGCGGCCACAGTGGGGTGATGGTTATTTTTATAGAATAAAAATTTGTGATCAGAGGGAACTGCAGCTACCCTTGCTTTCGATGACTTCTGAACAACTAACGTCTGAAAGATTCAATAGCTTTCGTAAACTGGAATTATATTTCTGGTGCACTGTGTGTCGGGTTTGAAAATTATAAACAAAGCAGCTTGAAATGACGAATCTGAAGAATTTATAGACCAAGGCTACTGCTATATTTCTACGTTAACATAATATATTCCTTGCAGCCGACGGTAATCATTAAAAAAATCTTCCTTGATGTAACAGCAGGGCGTGCACCACGTTTATCTATAAAGCTATATCTATTTGTATTTTCGTAACTCTAATGTATTTTTCATACCTATTCTCAAAACGTTCAGAAACGCAGTCTAAAGTCACCTCTGCAGCAACAGCCTTAATTCAGTTTGTTGTGCGATTGCGGAAGGTCATTTTCTAGCATACATTTTTCTGTCAAGTTAAAAAAATTCACTAGGTGGTCGCCAAGGAATTTCCGGGTTAATTAGAACTTTCCCGTATTTCTAAACAAGCTTGTTTTTACTATTTATTTCTATAGCTATACAACAATTTAAGAAATGCTTCGGATGATCTGTAAAAAACACATCAACTAAAACTTTCTTGCGACGTGAAAGATGGCGAAAAGACCTTGAGGTATAATTTCTTATAGTTTGCACCTGTGTGCCTTGCGCTGAGAATCGCGACTCTCTGATGAGCAGCCGATGACATTGCTGATACGCAGGATACCATGAGATGCCGCGAAGCGTGGCGGGCGTGTCACGCTTCACGTCTATTCACAACGCACGCCACAGGCAGTTGAACCTGTAAAAGAAGCAATAGGGCTGTTGTGATTGCTAGCTTTAACGGCAGCGCAGTGCATAAAACGAGTGACTAGAAAGTGTTTTTCTGGTGCCATACATGGTTTGTACTGACGTCACCACCAGCTGTGATTCTGGTGGTTCTGCTGCTGAGCGCGTACAGTAACTTTCGAGTCAAAATTTCGCACCATTAAATTGGTTTCGGCACTGAAAAGTTCAAATGATCCCGCGATGGTACGATTCCTTAATGTGCACGACATGTCTACACACCGTCGGGCTAGAGAGCGGCAATGGCGTACATTGCTCGCATTGAAGTCACGTTGGTTGCCTTGTGGTGACTTTGCTTCTGAGTGCGTACTTCCGCAAATGTACTAATTGCGCGGCAATTTGTGTTTTTAGGGCGAGAACAATCAGGAATGACCACCAGCGTGGTGCGATGCCATCGCCTGCTAGTCATGTACAGTAGCGGAATCGATGTAAGCTTAAAATCCTAAAGACCTACCCCGTTTCGCTACTATGCGTGAGTAACCTTTGACATTATTTTCGCCTCATGTTTGCATTACCAATGATATTAACAACTTCATTAATATGCAAGAACCACTAGCGATCTCCTTATTTACAAACTTTCTCCTAAAGAGTCGTTCATACATTTGTATTGGCATATACTTTTCACTGGAATCACGCAACGGGGCCACGCGGTGATAAAGAAAAGAGCTAATCTACACAAGGGTGCTTGGTAATTAATGTCCTTTCAGATCCACTATGCAGACTGACTGCATAATAAGGAAATCAAGAAGTTAAATGTACACTTTCCGGATGTTTTCACCATTGAGTCATTCGATTGCCCAAAAGGACCATTGCACTACACAAACGTTTCTTGGCAAAGACTAAAACAGACACCAATGGCGTTACCAAAATCACGTAAAACTTCTCCTCGTCTTTTCCTGGCGCTGACGAGATCGGTTCTCGACTAAACTAACTCGACTAAAATACAAGCTCATGTTGGTGTTCTACTTGCACAGCTTTATCTTCAATATTTTGATGCGCTTGATCGCGTGACTGTAGATGCGCCATAGCCACTTCGATTCAAAACTTTGGCAGTGAAGATAGAGACCTACTTTTCTTCAGACTGCTTTATGAAGAAGAATTAACCGCGCATGACTATTAAACTCTCTCGCAGATAATAATTTCATTTATGCCAATAAACGTTGATTTAATAAAACATTTGTAATCTTATTATAAGAATATTGTTTTAGCACTAAAGCTATTTTTCTTCCTTTTTTCACTGCCTTTCATTGCGCACAATACGAGCTCATAGGAGACAAAAAATTTATATCCCAGCTATAGTTACCGTTTAATTAATTAAGTCTTGATTACAAACAATTAAAACAAAACGCAGGGAGTTGGCTTGAGTTAGGTAATAAGGCACGTTAAAACAATCGTAGTACGCCAGGGACTATGATTCGCGCCCTTCGTACCCCTAATTTACAGAAATAGCATTATCGCTAACATGTTCTTACAATTTAGACTTCTGGCTGTCACCTGAGCGATGTAAGTTTTAGGGCGGGTCGTCGAATAAACGTTTTAGCCCGATTTATCGCCACCCTTTAACCATTGAATTTAATAGATTTATCGGTCTTGTTCATTTACCTGCATAATTTTTTAGAAGTCAAAATTACGTGTTTTTTTGCCTTACTGATAATGTCATAAATGGCGCAATATACAATTAAGATTATGAGTCAACCTTGATGTGTAGTTGAGACAGGTCTAAAGCACTCGCACTCACAAATTTTTACTTCAGCGGCATGAGGCAAAAGAGGTTCGTTGATATTCTCCGGCAAGAACCACGTTTTTTGATTGTACACAGTAGTCTCTGCTGCAATAAACGGACACTCGCACAATACTGAAGCAGCCCTGGATATGTGTAATCATTTTAACTTGGCTGCAGGTAGATATCTTCTCCCTATAGAATTCCTGAGGTTAAAAATTCACGTAAAGTGTGCCCTCCGTACAGATGTTCTGGTCCATGTATGCGTAGTGAAAGCGTAAAATGTTTGCTTATTTTATTCGACAACGCTTAACCAATTAACCGGTTAAAACAAATAAGCGCGATTAAAGCATTAATCGAGTAATCGGTAGTTTATTCCACCAATTGAACAGCCGTAATATATTTATTAAAAGCAAAAGCAGCTGCCTCTCGTCTCATGACGTCCTTGCTACTATTTCATTTAACTCCCAAATTACCGGACCAACAAACCTTCAACTATACGTTTAACACTATACATATACAGAAAGCTTTACTTGAAAACACTTGGGATTTATCTTCAGCAAGAATTTTTTCATAATTATGCTGCACATTGATGTGACAAGAAAGGCCTGTCGCCACTTGTGCGTCATGACAGGAAACTTATACTCGAATTTTTTATTGTACGTTTCCTCGCTCGCTCGCAGCTCATATGTTTATCAAAATTAATATGAATACGCACTACGTGAAGTCCCTCAAAAAGGTATTTAATTAACAAAACGTAATCAATAAAAAATAGGGTGATCAGATTTATTTAAAAATAAATTGGCTTAGTAAACCCATGTCTCGCGGGTATAAAGATACTTTTAAGCTATTTTCATTACAGGAAGATACATTTCACGAAAAATATAGTTCAAGAAGTTTGTCATAACACACACTCACCTCAATTTTAAAATATAATATGTTTTATTATGAGGCGATTTCTATGGAGTTAAGTAACGTTTGGCTCTAACGGCCGGCTGCCCCAAAACACTGACACCAAAAGCTTTGCGGCCCCAGCTAACCACATAAACGACGTCAGGATTTGAACTCGCCACATTGAAATTGCAAGCCAAGTGCTTTTCCGACTGAACTATCAGGCATAATAACAATACAAAGTCTCGAACCGGAACCGACACGAACTGAAAACCGGATCATGATTTTAGTTGAACCGGACCTAAACCGAACCGTAATCTTCGCCGCCATCTTGGCACTGAACTGGAAAAACTATAACCGTCACCGGTTCAAAACGGGTCACACTAATTTTGTTGAGTACCACAAAATGAATATTTTAGAATAACAAAATTATTGGCAGCTTTATCTCGATGTATTGGTGAAATCGTAATATACAAATTTCTATGTATGAGAAACTGTGGGTTCTTGTGGCGCATTCATTTTGGCACCAGACTTGCACACGTTGCTAAAAAAGTGTATGGAATTACATTTACAATTACACAAGGCTTAATTGGAACTAATTATAGTCACAATTACCCTTCTATAAAAGTAAGTGACTGGTACCACAAAGAGTAATCGGTCACTTTCTCGGCGCTGCTTTCTACCTTACTATTCTAGTGTACGACGCAAAACACAAGAGTGTTATGGAAGAGTTTATAGTCGAAACTAGTCACAGTTCTGTGACATTGAGAAGCAGGGCTCGCAAAAGTCTCGTCGGACGACTTACCTCGTTTCTAACTGAAGATGTCTGCCGCCTTGCTGAACACTCTTTCAATTCAGGCACTCACGAATAGCTGACGCACTGCGTTGGGTGCTTCTTGAGAAAAATGAAACAGCTCTGTGCCTTAGTGAAAACGCAAAACTTCGTTGTTACAGCCGGGGTTGGACGCAGTTGGAATCGCAAAGCTATAAAAGTTGTAATGCAGATAAACCTCGAATAAAATCATTGTTCTTGAATATCTCATATCACTATATTTTAAGCCTCAATTTTGCCAAACGGTGTCACAAAAAATAGCAAGACACGGTAATTAAATTACATATAACAATTAAATTTTAGAATAAGCTTTTATATCGAGTCGCCATTAGCTCTGAACATAAGTCGTGCCATGGTTGAGACGTCGGTGAATAAGAGGATGAGCTCTTTGGATATTTAACCAGCAAAAACATGAGGTGATCCCTGAGAAAACAATAATAGAATGTCGATTAAAACGGAAATGTAGGCACACATATGGTGTGCCTACCATTTCTTGATGCTGTTTAAAACGCTTGTTGCACGGGTCGGCCGTAACACAGCTCAGTGTTCTTCAGTTAAACGTCAGTTGAGGCAAAGCTTGTGTCCCCCTACAGCGACAGCAATAATTGTAATTTTATGAAATACGAGCCGCACAAGATGCTCACCTCATATAATTCCACGCCTGGAAGGTGTACGCGGCACCTTAATTCTGAAGCAGATTATTCAGCCTGATTCTCATACCGTGAGACCACCATCGCTAAAAGTTGCCATATATTACCAACAACGTGACCCGATAAAAAAAACAAAACACATGACGTACGAAAATTGTGACAGGGATTTAGGAAACCTGAAGCTTTTGGAAGTTTAGGTAAAAAGTAGCCCGAAATGTAATAAACACTCTTTTCTCTCAAAGATGATAAGTGTTCTAATATATTTTGAGCAGCATGTCAGTTAATGTCATTTTTTTTAGTCAATTTTTGTTGAAGTTTATTCAGCGGAGTACAGAGCGTCCCCTCCTGTTCTGACAATATGCAACATGTCGCACTCACTATAACCGAGGAGGGCAATGTTAATTGCCTCGTGCTTTTGGAAGGCGCACAGTCGTGCATCGTATTGTTTCCTCTTCGCGTCTTCGAAAGCAAAGAAGGAGGAAAGATACATAAACAAAGGTCGCGCACAGACTTGCTGCACAAACTCGCATGCACTTTGACAGTTTTTTTTGTAGGAGGGAAACATTTGGATCTAGGGAGTTCGCCAAATATTGTTCGCACCGAGAGTGCCGTGCTTTGTATTCGTGTCCTTCGCCCTTCGCCACGGGCAAGCAAGCTGACGAGCTGCAATTTAAAGACAACCAAGCAACTAAAAAAAGAAAAAAAAAAGATACAAATTGAGATTTTAGGTGACATGAGGAAAGGTGTTCAGATTCTGAATAAGACCAGTTGACAGTTTGATTCCAGTAGAGCTTACCTTTGCATAATAAAAAGTGCATTTTTATAAGCGACTGTTTTGTTGTTGGTGATATTCCCGATCCTTTCCCAGTGAATAAAACCGAAAAAGTAACGGATTACAATTATTTCCTTACCTAAATAAGTAAATAAATTACTTTACATTTACTCTGAAACAATAAGTAATTATTCCTCAGAATATTACTGATAAATGTAAGGGATTACAACTAATTGCATTACTTACAACAGATCACGAACAAGTCTCATTGGCACTATGAAAATGCAAGTGTCGCATGATCACGTGACGGGTGTCAAGAAATGCTGTGACGTCACCTCACCTGGTTCAGTGACGTCACTTGACTCACGGTTTCAAGCCAATATAAATTTAGAAGGTCACTAGATTTATTTGCGTTGTTGAAACCGTGACGTCACATGACATCACCACTTCGCACCGCAAGTCACGTTGCACCTCGATGTACTCGATTGTCATTAGCCAGAATCGAGTGCTCGGGTTCATGAGAATCAGCATTGCCAAGCATTCGCGTAAAGACTTGTGTTCAATTAATAATAAGAATAGCCGAACTCTTACAATATCTGAAGCTCAGCCCATGCCCAATGCTGTGCCGACCACAACGCATGACTGTGATGATAACTGAGGGTGTATAATTATCGTCAGTTTACGTGACCGCTCAGTCTAATTGCGAGTTCAGGAGGGAAAGCTGTTTTCTTTCTTTATTTGCTTTTTGCGTCTGCCTTTGCGGGGAGAAGAAAACTAATGTATGCTTACGGAGGTTATAAACGTCAGCGATTAGTTCTTGTCGATTTTTACTAAAAGCACAAATATTGTTTCATGACCCACTTTACACGTACACATCATTGAGGCACCCAAAAATGTTTGCGGAACTGCTTCAGAGTGTCCCCGAGAAAATAAGCATTTTGAAACGACTAAATGTGACATATTGTTCCTACGTTACATAGCACTACAACTGTGTAAGTAGGGATACCTGAAGCGAAATATACTAGTGGCCTCAGAGGGACAGCCGAAAGTTGGCAGCTGCTCTAAGTTAGAGTAACTGTATATGATCCTAATGTTCACACGTGAACAAGACAATACTAAAAGACAGTAGTTGCCGTACCGATAACAAAACCTCAAACTTAGATAACTAATCCAGTACAGAAAAAACGGGGAGCGTTGCAATTTCCTTGTGATATGCCCCAAGTAGACTGCGTTGGGAGCGTCCTTGCACAGGGCCCCTCTAAAGGTTGTTGATTCGGGTGGCCAGCACAGAGTTATCTGTGTATCCTGAAGTGGTTTTCGGGTAGTACTTTCGTTGGTGAAGACAAGAATCGAAGTGAAGGCGGTTTTGTACAATCTGGGAACAATATCGTAGCACAGAATGGCAAGAAAGGGCCGCACCTGGAACAAGATAAACGTTGAGCTTTGCACCTTGGTTCTGCCAGCACCATTCTTTATACATTTCGCTTTGCAGTAAGACATCGTGCATCTGATTCTTCAAAAGTATACTATTTATTTTATTTCTCTTTCTGCGTATTTCGTACATTTGACCTTAGATGCATTATGTGAGCACAAAGTACCTTTAGGCATATCCCGCGACCCGACGGTGTTTCACGCTGCCAAACAGCGAACAAAAACGCACGCCGCGCAGATTCAACAGCTGGAGTATTTTTCGAGTGCGGTCCTCCCATATCGGTATCAAGCAGTTATGTCAACTTCATACTGACGTAATTGATGTCAATAAAATATATTTAATTCGCGAATGAAGGTTTGACAACATAAGAGAAGGGCCGATCACATGAAATGTATATATCAGAAGCAGCATTTACTTATGATATATACCAGCAAATTATCTGAAAGGGTTTATTTATTTATCTTATTTATCTATTTATTTATTGATACTGTAATTTGTGAAAGGGATTTTAGCAGGTAGATGCCTTTGGTGAAAAAGACAGGCAGGCGTACAAACTAGCAAACAAGTTAAAGAAACGAAACAAAAATATTTCACAGAGGAAGAAAATAATTCAGGAGGGATTAAAGTAAAGACAGTGATGGCTGCATAACAACACTTTCAGAAAGGTTATTCCAAACAGTCACCTTTCGCAGGAAAAAAAAGAGTACTTCAGGCAATAATTATGCGTTTGAAAAGGAGCTATTCTTAGGGCATGCCTCCGTCGAGTAGCGTAGCCTGGTGAGAAGTTTATTAGGTGAGACAGATCCATCCTAAAATGTTCATTTATTAATTGATCAAAAACAATTTCGTCGAGAATGCCGATTTCAGTGAGATAATGTCTTTAAGTTAGCTCTGGTTAAGAGTTCGGTTATAGAGGTATGTCAAAAGCTATCATAAATGTAGCGAGATGCCTTTCTCTGCAAACGATGGAGCTTGTTACTGTTTATTTTGGTGAGCCGACTGGTAAAGTAATGTTGGCAATACTTCATACGCTAGAAGGTGCAAGGAAGGGTAGAAAGTCTTAGCCTCCTTCTAGGAAAATATAACTTTCGAAGAGCATTAGATGTCACGTAATCAATCAATTTTAAATATAACTATAACTTATAGTTATAACTTAATGTCTATGTATTCTTTGCAACTGCTGTGTGACTGCTGATGACCGGTCAAACAGCTTGAACACCTTTTTTCCTCAGCTCCCACCATACTTATATTGTAAACATAGCTTATTATTATTATTTAATATTATTATTATTATTATTATTATTATTAATATTATTATTATTATTATTATTATTAAATAGCAACATACAAATTTAAATGCCGTGACGGAAAGGCAACTGGAAAAGTAAACAACCGGATGCAGAGTTTCATTTGTTGATATATTCACCTTTAAAAATCTCAGCTTTTAACCATATTGGTGTTTGTGGTGGCGAATTCAGACGAGCCAAACGTGCTGTTACCCTACATTGCACGAGCGTTTTACAACAACCTCACACGTTTCAATCTAACAAAGTTTCTTGTTCGAAATTAACAACTGTTGCTTCTCGATGTTGCTGTCCGCAAAACGAGCAAGTGAAAAGGAGGGTAGGGCTCTTTGGAAGGTCAGTCTTGAAAACTACTAGTGTTTCTTCACGAAGGTTGGGTTCGTTGTTTAGTTTGAAGGTGGGGGACAAGAGGAAAATGAATAAAGGTTAATTTTTGTGTATCTTTAAAGGGACCAATGCTCGAGTTACAAGGGTGCGGTCGATGTCTAACAACCTGTTATTTTGTTGTAACTGTAGGTCTTTTTTGTGGAAATTCAGTGATGGCTATAGTCGGCCTTAGATTTCTGGGTGTATGAGGATTCGTAGAAGCAAAGAAGGCAGCCGAGTTTAAAACGCCCCTCTTTCTTTGTCTGTTCATTCGACTAAAAGTTTTGCTTTTTGTATCGCAGTCCCGGGCACTGGAAAAAGAATCAATATCCACTAGCTCCTCTGCACCCGACTGTTGCCAAGCGAGAACCACACAAAATGAACCCTAAGATAAGTAACCAAAAAGTTTACGAGATCCAGCTCTTTGTAAAGACATTGTTATTATACTTTTAGAATTTCTCTCTCGAACATTAGGTTAAAATTACCCCCTGGACGAAAATACGAACGATGTTCCTTTTTCCGTTCCAGTAAAAATGTAACGAGTTCCCGTTCCATTTCCACCGAGGCAGAGTGGAACGGCGGCGTTCCTTCGTTCCTCCTAAAAGGAACGTTCTCCAGGAACGCCGTTCATTGGAACGCCGTTCCGTACAACACTGCTTTAAAGAGAATTGTAAACGTCTTTAAATTTTTTCTTTATTACTGAACTATCCTGGTTTGTTATCTTCATTGCTGAAGTAGTCGGTGTGGGTAGCAGATTTTTACGTAATTCATTACAAGTATCAAGATTACTTGTATTTCCTTATTTTCCTCAGCAATTCTTTAACGGAATAGTTACACATTTGCTAGAGTAATTGCTAAGTAACTCCCTTGCATGTTTACTTAACGGATTACTTGTCAACCCCTACAATCGGACCCACGGAATTTACAGGAAATGGGAGACCAGGTAAAAAAGACTCCGTATTGGCCATTCTTCGAACCGATTTCTTTCAGAATTTTGGTTGCTTCTTTGTTTAAAATGCTAAGCAATCTTTCATCTTCTCTCAGTCCCTCCCCTAATTTTTTTCATTATTAGAGGTTCTTATTTGGTGGTTTTATATCATAAATTCTAGGACCCCTCGCCCCAGTCCCCAAATTTTTACATTAATTCTATCAAAGTGCCTAAGCCTGGCAGAGTATAGCGATACAATCAAAACATCATATAGTATTTTACTACTGAGCTAGAAATATATTTCTCAAAAGTACGATACAGAGAGATACAGATACTCGAAAGCATATCTAAGTTAGTATCAGATACAATGGTATCGCGATACTGCCCAGCCCTGACTCAAATCACTAAAAGAGGGACGGAAAATCAACCGAACAGCGCACAAATTCCGCAGTATAAAAAAATAGTTCCATTCATTTAAGAAAAGAACAACAGTACAACAAACTACACGCCGATATTTTAGGTTCAAAACGTGCGAATATACCGTCAACAAGAGCGGATTTATGGTTTCAGTGCGATAAATACGGTCAGATTTTAAAAACAGGTAGACAGGTTTTGGCGCTTGTTTCAATTTTCGTGTGAGATTCGTGTAATTTTTACGCACACGTGTTTGAGCCTGAGGCTTTCGTGCCTGGTTTATACGGTGCGGTTTTATTTGCGATTTGGCTGTTGCAGCGTTGCTCCTACGGCTGAGAAAGCGTGGTCGTTGCGGCAATGGGCTTTACATCGCAGTGGCAAACTCGCGAGCGAAATGGCACCATCCGAATCAGGCTTTACACTTGTAAAGCGTCCACAACCGGGACGGAACATTCAAATCGGGAAGTTTCTTTTTCTGTAATAGAATCGAACTTGTTGCCGGTATTTGCCGCAACTTGGCAATTAGTCAGGTGCCAGGAAAATGCCGTCCAACGGGGTTTTCTGGCAATCGGATCGATGTCCGCGTAAGCTCCAGATCTTGTCTTATGGCTTACAAAAGGACTTGCGCTCGGGTTTTTTTATGCAACTATTGTGTGTATGACAGAGACCACTGTGAGCAATTTATGCCTAATTTCAGTTTCTGTGGCGATTGGTGTGTTGCGAAATAATTATTTTATTGATTTTAACTTCCAACCTCACTGACTTGCATCAGAATTCGCTCAACACTTAAATAGATACTTGCAAACTGAAAATTCGTAACGAATCATAATATTTTTTCTCGCAAAGTTATGACTTCTTTAATTTCGGTCTGAGCGGCCGAGAGTCTATACTAAAACCCTCACGCCAGATGTTGTGATATGGTAAAAGCACAGTTTGCTTCCGCCTGGTTAAAAGACGTTTGACGTTGCGAAGTCGGGGTAACCTCACGCCAGCAAAAAACAAAAGAAATGCGCAATATACTGTATTGTTTAGACTACCGGCTAAACTTGCAAGTCATTTAACATATGTCGTAACCTCACAGTAGAGCGCATGGGAGGATTCGTGTCCGAGTGGGCTAGTGGAAATTAGCTAGCACGTGGAGCGAAAGCTCGCGCTGCAGAATCCCTGGATCGTAAGCAAAATCCCTACCCCTGCCCGTTTCAATCTCGATGAGCATCGTACCGGCTTGCGGTTGCCTATCACTACTGTGTGGTGCACGTTAAAGACCCCAGGCTAGCGGTTGTACTGCATTGGCTAAATTGCTCATCTACAGCGAGTGACTCCTCGCAACTTTGAAATGGCTGACCAACTACACGCTGTAAAAAAGCCACACAGCCCCAATCAGCAAAAGCTTAAAACGTAACAACGCGATGTTGGGTGCGCAAACGAGCTAGTGTCTTCTTTTACGTCGTGCTCCAGAAAGAAGAAAAACACGAGAAAACAAACACATTAGAGTGTTTATGTTTTTTCTACCAAAAATAAACTACGCATCGCGGAACGCACAAGCGCGAATGGTCCGGACAAGGCACAATATTTTCTAAACTTTCCTTTATCTTAAAAACGAAAACCAAACAAAAAATTATTGAGGCGATTTATGGAAGCTTTTAATGATAAAATTTCAGCCGAAAATCTCCACCATTGCATGGGGATAAATGTCGTCAGCTACCGAAAACAGGTGTTGTTTTTACATTGGATGTTTAAAAAAAAACACATACTTTTGTATGAGATAATGGTTAGTGTGAAGCTTTTCCTCTGGTCCCGATCGCTATCAATATATTTGTGGGAGAGCTTGCAATCGGCGATGCATAGCTTATTTTGGAATGAAAAAAAAAAGCATTCTAGAGGCAGGTTGAAGGTTTGCTCAAGAGCCCTGGGCGTAGGAACTTGCAAGGAGAACATAAAAACCAGAACACAGCGACGTTGGAAAGGGGTCTATCAAAAATGATTTTAATAAAAATATATGCGCCGGCGAAATACATGGCGTCATTCATTAACATAATAAAGTATGGAATGCACTGTCAATCTAGAAATAAGATTAAAAACGCAAGATATCTTTTAACGCCCCCACCCCCCTCTCGTTCCTCCGGACATTACCTGTTGACTCTAAAGAAAAATTTAGCCGTGCAGCAACATTAAATTCCGAATCGCAGACAATCAGGCACCTATCATAAATAAATTCCGTTAAACTCCAAATGTTCGACAAAATGGAACTCTAGAAAAGACATTCTGAATTTCATGAGAAGTACACTTTGACATCATGAAAGTCTAACTTTAACTCAAACCTTCCACCTGAAAAGAGAAGCTTGAGCCAAACTGAAGAAACCGGCCGAATTTGATATTTATCAAAATTGGATCGCTCTGGCAGAACTGAAGATGCAGCCAAATGGTACATTCAGCCAAATTGACGCGGTCTGATCAAAATGGAGATTTGGCGGAACTGAGCCATCAGCCAAATGGACAGCTCGGCTGGATTTTGATGACACAGGCACCTCCTAGATAAAAAAAAAAACCTTAAGTAGCTCAATTTGCTTGCGTCACTCAAACAGCTGACCGTAGGGTGTAGACTGGATACAAGGGCTACATCAGCATTTGGGAAGGGCTCGTGCCCAATTAGCGATAACCCGAGTCCCAGCCGAACGATGACGCCGCAGTTCCTGCAGCACTCTCCCAATTTCATGTACGTGGGCGACACTTCCGTGACTCGGACGTGTGGCTTTAGGTAAAAGTAACAAAAAAACATATATGCTTCCAAGTTTGAGCCGGGACATTATTGTAGGTATTATCATAGATTAACAGCTATAAGAGGTAGCAGTTAAGCTTAAACCCTTTGTTTTTGCGTCGGCTATTTTTCGATAATCGGTCCCGGAAGATATAATCGCAGCCACTAAATTTCGCGAATACTAGACACCTGCATCAAAACTCTTCAGTGCCGAAATTTTAGCGTACTCTTAAATTACGCGAATTTTTCAATTCGCGAAATTTACGAAAATTAAGGGCTTGCGAACATTAAGGGTTTGACAGTAGTCGAAATTATTCAGATGAATGAATTGCACTGATAGAATGGAATATTTGGAACTAAGCCACTAAAAGAGGTAGCAGTTAAGCTTAAACCCTTTGTTTTTGCGTCGCCTATTTTTCGCTAATCGGTCCCGGAAGATATAATCGCAGCCACTAAATTTCGCGAATACTAGACACCTGCATCGTAACTCTTCAGGGCCGAAATTTTAGCGTACTCTTAAATTGCGCGAATTTTTCAATTCGCGAAATTTACGAAAATTGAAGGCTTGCGAACATTAAGGGTTTGACAGTAGTCGAAATTAATCAGATGAATGCATTGCACTGATAGAATGGAATATTTGGAACTAAGCCACTAAAACACACTAACCTTTGGAGGATCCGGGATTCGAACTCCGGGCCTCCCAATATCCGGTCGGGTGTGCCAACACCGCCTAGAAAACAAGGCCGTAGTGCGGACACTTCTGCGTCACCAGCGAAGGCAAACGTTGGGCACAGATTTGAAATGAGTACCGCATCAGCGCTCGGCTTCAAGTCAAGTTTGAGCTGAACGATGAAGCAATTGTCTTGTCCAATCGGTGAGCAGCGTTGGCCTTTTCTGTTGACTCCATCTAATTCGCGCACTAAGGCTTTGTTATATAGGATGTGTTGGGTAAGCTGACCACAACACCACACCGCCTCTTTCTTTTTTTTTTTTTTTGCTTGATTGCACTCGAGAACAGTACACCTGGGTCCCTCTTAAGACTTGTATTGCAATGTCAATCCACCTCTATTTCCTCTGGTGGAGAACGCTAAAGACTCAGTATTCTGCGGAGGTGCATTTTTCTGTAAAAGTTTAGAAAGGTTTACATGGGCTTCTTTATTTTTAATTCATGTTCGAATGCCGCACATCCATTCGGTCTTTCAAAATAGTAGATAAGCCTAGTTGGACGATCATATCATAGAAGTACCATGACTTGTATTTACAGTGAAGTATCGGATCCTTCTTAGATTAATATTTAGCTATTTTGTGTCCCCTGGAGGACGGTCGAGAAAAAAACTGTGCTTCAACAAAATATGGTCAGGTGTTCAAGAATTTGTAGGATTACTCTTGCTGCTACACGCCTCGGAGAACGACACAATGCACTAATTGAATAACATGTAGTTATTTGTTGACTTTCATCGCCCGCGCCACGACCCAAAAAAGCCACCCGCATGCCTCGGCGCCTGCCTTTTATCAGCGACAGAGCGCGTCTTGCGTGGCCGTGGCCCGTTAGAATTCGCTACCTCGCGGTATAAATCACGAGATGACTTATCATGCAGGCAACCTAGTCGAACGCTACAGATTACCACGACAATCAAAAGTTCACAGCTCTTTACAAAGCAAGCAATGGACAGAACCGTGACACCTGGACGCCCTTTACATTCAGCCACACTTTCGCAAGCAGGGTCCATAGTGCAGTTTCAAGAAAAACGATTTTCCGTATGAGGGAACGCAAAGATTTTTCACCCCGAAATAACGTCAAGGTTGTTGCCCTTTCAGAAAAGCCGCTTCGATACAGAGGTAGCGGGAACAAGCAATTATACGGTATCGAGAAAGTGTTTTCCAACAGACAGATGCAAAGGTACTCTTTCAAAAATCTTGCTGATAAGTAACTGCGTCTTTTTAAAGGTTTAGTACAAACGGAAGGCCTCTCAGCTGCAGGAGATAAATTTAGCCAGTGCATTTCAACCACTAGCCTGGGGTCTTCAACGTGGACCGCGCAGTAGTGACACTCGACAGCACGCCGGTACGGTGCTCATCCAGGTCGAAACGGGCATGGGTCGGGGATTTAGCCCAAGATCCCTGAGTTCTGCAGCGCGAGTTTTCGCTGCACGTACTGCGAACTGAAATGCACTAACCAACTCGGTCACCGATCATCTAATCTCATTCAAAGTAAGTGCTGAACCGCACTAGCTTGGCGTTTGGGAGTTTCCTTGTTGTCTCACGCATCGCCGAACGGAACGTATTCAAGTACAGGTGATCTGGAGGATAAGGCCCCCGCGTGGAACGTGGTACGATGTTTGCTGGCACATTGTACGAGCTCGGTATGCTCCAGGTGTCCTCTCATTCAGAGTTCCTCGATTAGGCAGGTGAGCCTATCTGTTAACTCTACGCTACTACGGGAGCTTATACGCAGGAATTATACTCACATTGTTTTCCCCACGCGTTCATGCATGCTTGCTTTTTCATGTACATATTTTACTAATTTTTTTCCGTGAACCAACATGTTTCAGATGGTTTTCTCACGACCTTTGAATTTCGAGAAATTCACCACCCAAGTGTTTTTCACTCTACACAACTAAGGTCAAAAGCTGAAAAATCACGAGGAGCTTAGTGTGAACGTTTTCCATGCCGGTTTAATTCGAACGAAAATTTGACGCTTACGCCATCGGCTCCCATTTATCAGACTTGTACGTAATTCAACTATTCTACTCAAGTTACTGTAGTTTAACTACTTTTCTGAGTTGTTTAGTAACTTTCAATTATATTTTTATATCGGTAATTAGTAGTTTACTTTAATTACTTTTTCTGAGTAACTTCTACTCAAATTACAAATTACTTTCGAATTTTAGTGGTTGTTTTGCCTACCAACAAACATTCCTTCACAAAAGAGATAAGACGTTGGAAGATCAGCTGATATTTGCAAAGAGGGAGAAGCATATGGCGTAGGAAGGGGGAGAAAGAAAATAATTTGGACAGTTCGAAACGCCCCAAAATTTTCCTCCCCCCCCCATTGCAATAAAACTGCTGCGAAGCGCGGGAAGCGAAGAGACACGACGCAAGAGAGGCCGAGTAACTACGGGATTAGCGCCGAAGACAGGCGTTTCTTGGTGTCCCAAATCTCAAGGAGCCTTGACCCATTTGAAGAAAGGGCTGGGTTCCGCTTTTCCCCAGCGTAAAAACTCTCGCCCACTACAGGAGGTACACGCACTGCATCCTTAGTCAAAGGAAGCAACGAAATGCAGCACTTGCTCTGAAGCTCATCTGGTGCTCCCATAGTTTGTGCTGTACCCGAAGAATTGCGTGCTAAAGGTCAACGGAAAGGGGACTTTTTGGCATTGCCTTTCCTCTCAAAACTCAAAATATGCAGATCTTCGAAGATTCGAAGATCCTTCGAAAAACCTAATAATTCCCCCAACGTTTTATATAAAAAATAATAAACTAGTTGTGTTGGAAAAGTACTCTAAGTACATGGTATTTAAAGTACCACTGTTTAAAAAACTTGTACTTTACTTGAAGTACATTCTCTGAGCATGTACTTGTACCTTCCGAGGAAAGTAAAACTTCAGACTTCAATGTACATTCGCCGAATTTGAAAACAAAAAATGGCGTATCGTGGTGTGAAAACGCGCTCTTTCGAGACGTCATCTGGCCATTTCTCTGTATGATGTAATGACGGCTAAAAGACCGACACAAATAAGTGCCTTATAAGTTTTTTGTGTTAAATAGCTCGTCAACGAGAGTAAAACAACTATTCTGTGGCGGCTTGACTTTATACAATATTTAGCTGCCATTTCCGTAAAAACTGATGCACCTCCGATTACCCCTGGAGCAATGCATACCAGTTAAAAAACACTGTATGGAGGATGAAAGGTCATCCTAAAAAAGATTGTGTTGTATTTTGTATTTATATCGCATTTATAGTACGTTGCTTCAAGTACATTGCACCGTGTGTACTTACTGCTTTACTTGAAGTACATAACGTCATAATTACTTAGTACTTTACTTCAAGTACTTTTAAGATGTACTTTACGCAACACTGGAAACAAGCATGCACTGTCTAAAAACTCAAGCTCAGGCAGTGCTAAACCTCAAAATAGAAATGAGACATTTGCAGTACATCACTGACCAAACAAACAAGGAAGTACAAAACAATTATACACGCAGAAGCAGAGTCAGCTATTAAAGCATTTCTGTGAAAAAAACAAGCCGATTTATATTTGGCTAGCACAATTTCGCTCACCGATTAAAACCCATGTACTTTCTTCTTACCATGAAAGAAAAACAGAAGTAATTTCAAAAGTAACTTCAAAAAGTAATTCACTACTTTTTGCGGTAATTAGTAATTTTTTTCAATTACTTTCCATTTGAGTAATTTTACTCTACTCAAATTACTTTTTGAGGCCAATACTCAGTAACTTAACTTAATTACTTCTTTAGAGCGCAGCTCTTAGGCGCCCGTTTCCGGCTTGAGCGGCGTCGCCGTCGCCGTCGCCGTCGGCGTCGCCGTCGGCGTCGCCGTCGGCGTCGGCGTAACCGCGTGGTGCATGATGGGTAAATTTCCTGCTAAATTTAGCGGAAAATTTTCCTCGCTAAATCTAGCGGAAAATTTTCCTCGCCAAATCTGCGAAAATTTTTGCCCGCTAAATCTAGTGGGAAATTTTCCCTGCTAAATCTAGCGGAAAATTTTCTCCCGCCAAATCTAGCGCGAAATTTTCCTCTGCTAAATCTAGCAAGGGAAATTTTCCCTGCTTAATCTCAGTGGGAAATTTTCCCGGCTATAAATCTCAGCGGGAAATTGTCCCCGCTAAATCTAGCGGAAAATTTTCCTGCTAAATCTAGCGGGAAATTTTCCCCGCTAAATCTAGTGGAAATTTTTCCTCATGCCAAATCTCAGCGGGAAATTCTTCTCTGCTAAATTTAGCGGACACTTTCCCCGCTAAATTTAGCGGGGAAAAATTCCCCCCCCCGCCCCTCGAGGTCAACGTGACCCCCAGGCCACGTGACCCCCTCTCCGAGGTCACGTGACCCCCCCCCCCCCCGTGCCTTCCCCTCCTCCTCAAGAGCTGCGCCCTAATTCGGCGTTACAGGGAGTTGTAAACGGCTTTCACTTTTTTTTGAGGCAACTCTGTACACGTCTCGCCAGCCATCGAAATCTGGGGAAGTTTTGGCAATCTCAAAATAGCGAATGGCTTACGTCTTGTCTGGGTCATAGTCACCGTCACGGAACTTGCGTCTGCAAGTCGCTTTTTACTTGGCGAAGGTCCACGCAAGAGCTTGTATGTCACCGAGGTGGTGCAAACTCTGCCGCCGGTTTCCTTGACTTGCCGGCGACGCCAAAGGGATTATCTATCGCCGTTTTGTTTAGGACTCAGGTCGCCTCCTGCCCGCCTTGTCAAGGTCGTGATCGCTCTTGATCTTGACCTCAGCGGAGTACTATGGAAGGGGAAACGAAGGATATCAACACACGCTGCGTTGTGCTTTCGCCCTTTTCACAACAACCGAAATTCCGTTTCACTGTAATTTCTTTCTGCCCTATTGAATATAAGGCACATTTAACCTGATCATGAACGTAACAAACCTTGCCTACGTTATATCGTATGCATATGAGTGGTTATAGTTTTTAATCAGAAACGCGTGTTGGGTGGCTATTTGAATATATCTAAAACGTGTATGTAATAAATCAATATTTATCATATCAGCCGCGGGCGCAGCCGACCAAGTAGGCAGCGCGCCCGTGGCCTAACGGTTATCGCGCTCGCCTTCTACGCAAAAGGCCAGGGTTCGATTCCTGGCCGCGCCTACACATTTTTGATAATGCTGTAATGTGATGTTCTGGTGAATTCGAGAACCGTCTTGCTGATTCGAGGTTAGAATGTTCCACACATCGAACCTTCTACGCCGCATGTTCCAGAAGCCCACGCGGGTACAAAAGGGCTCCGCGTGGCAACCCGGAGTCAGTTTCGCCCCAGCGTTCGATTCTGCTCTTTTCGCCGATTTCGACGCCCGCGACGCTCTGCTGTTATCTTTTGTTTCCTTCTTTATTTTGGGCACAAGTTCGCCCCCATTAAACGTTTCAGTTTCCTCAGTTATTCCTTGTTTGTCACTTCGTCATTCGTGACATTTTGGTGGAGGTGCGGGGTACCATCCTATGCCCGTAAAGCGTACCCCTACGAAGACAACCCGCCCGAGTGAGGTGCTCAGCCCCGGAAGGCTACCCTTCGCCGAAGACGCCGAAGCCCGAAGAAGCCGTCGGATCAGAGGTCAGTCCCCCGAATTGGGCCCCTTGCCCGAAAACCGGAGGAAGAAAATACCGACCATGACCACCGCACCCGTCGTCATCCTGCCCGTCGCTCCCCGCACTCCAACGCCCTTTCACGGCGAAGCCTACGAGGATGTCGAAGACTGGCTGCAGCATTACGAACGTGTAGCTCGCCACAACGGATGGACGGCTGAGCAGCGCCTCCAGAACCTGTACTTCTCGCTGGAGGGTACATCGAGGCACTGGTTTGAAAACCACGAAGCCTCCTTCACTACATGGGAGTCCTGCGTCGCCGAACTGAAGCGGACGTTCGTTAACCACCACCGTCGCCAGCGAGCAGAGGACCTACTTCAAACAAGGGTGCAGGGCCCCAACGAAAGCGTGACCAGCTTTGTTGAGGACGTCCTGCGGCTAAGTGCCCGAGCCGATCCGGAGGCCGCCGAGGAAAAGAAACTTCGAGTCCTCATGCGTGGCGTCAAGGCAGAAATTTTCGGAGGCCTGGTCCGCAACCCCCGACGACCGTCGATGCTTTTGTGAGCGAAGCCACCAACATCGAGCGCGCACTGACGGCCCGAGCAAGCCACTACCACCGAATCGCCGGCGCGCCTGCTGCTCCAACCGTCGCTGCTTCCCTTCTGGACCTGAATACCAGCAGTGCCGACAGCCTTCGGGAGATCGTCCGTGAAGTCGTCCGGGAAGAACTCCGCAAGGTACTTCCCGCTGCGGATCGCCCGTCCTCACTGTCGCTCGCCGAGGTTGTCCGGGAAGAAGTTCATCAGGCGCTGCAGCCAGAAGTTCTCGTCGGCGCCACTCCCGAACCGCCCACGCTGAGTTACGCCGCAGCTACCCGACGACCACCGCCCCCAGCTCACAAGTATACGGCGCCACCCCGACGTGAGCCTCCAGTGCCGCAGTATTCCCGACGCCAAGAAGATCGGGCGCACGTCCGCCCAGAACAAGCTGCGCCGCGAAAGACCGACGTGTGGAGGACGGCCGATCGACGCCCGTTGTGCTATCACTGCGGGGAAGCCGACCACATCTACCGACGATGCCCCTACCGCCAGCTGGGCCTACGAGGGTTTGCGCCCAACGACCCTCGACCGCGTCTCGGAGAGCGACCTCGGGACATCGAGGACTACCTCCGCCGCTCTTCATCTCCTGAGTCGTCTCCCCGCCGAGGATTCCGTTCACCGTCTCCCCGACGCTCGCCATCGCCCTTCCGCCGGTCTCGCCGGGACAGCCTGTCACCCATTGCTTCCCGTCGGGAAAACTAGGCGCGGCAATGCCGGGAGGTGGTGTTGCCGAAGACGAACGGTGCCAAGATCCTCCAAGATCGTCGGAGCACTCCCACTCTAACGCCGCAACGCCGCGAAACGACGTTTCTGCAACGGTGTCGAATAACCTCAACGTTATCATCGACGGCCACGACGCGACGGCACTCGTCGACACCGGAGCAGACTACTCCGTTTTGAGTGGGAGACTCTCTCGTCGCCTTCGGAAAGTTACGACGTCGTGGGACGGACCGCAGATACGAACCGCCGGTGGACATCTGATTACACCTGTCGGCAGGTGCACTGCTCGCGTTGAGATCCACGGTGAAACCTGCCCTGTGAAGTTCGTCGTTCTGCAAGACTGTTCGAGGGACGTCATTCTCGGAATGGACTTCTTGTGTGAATACGGCGCCATCATCGACCTTGCGGAGAACAAGCTGACGCTTCGGAAACCTGTCCCATCGGCAGAAGATCCCAAAGCGACGTTAGCCGCAGTGCGAGTCCTCACCAGCCACGTCAATCTGCCGCCGCTGTCGAGTGTCTTTGTGCCCGTCGGGACCGAAGAAGCCACCTGCGGTGTAGCCCTGCTGGAAGGAAGCGTCCAACTTCTCCTAGAACGAGGGATTGGCATTGCAAGAGGCGTAACCGAGCTCCAGGATGGGCGTACACTCGCTCTTGTCACCAACTTCCGGCAAGAGTCACAGCACCTTACAAAGGGGGCAACTGTGGGCTACGTCGAGGAAATTCAGGACTCAGCCGCTATCGCCGTGATCTCAGAAGACGCCTCTCCGACGCAGCATAAGAGAACCACGCCGTCAGATATCGACATCGACCCAACCCTCCCCTCCCCCACCGACGACAGCTGACTGACCTCCTCGCCGAGTTCAATGAGTGCTTTGCCACGTCATCAAAGGTGCGCCAGACGACGGTCGCGAAGCATCGAATAGTTACTGATGACAACGCACTTCCTGTGCATCGGCCACCGTACCGAGTCTCTGTGAAAGAAAGGGAAGCCATCCAGAAGCAAGTTCAGGAAATGCTTGATGACGACATCGTCCAGCCCTCCAACAGTCCGTGGGCTTCCCCAGTAGTCTTGGTGAAGAAGAAAGACGGAACACTGAGGTTCTGTGTGGACTATCGCCGGCTGAACGCAGTAACAAAAAAGGACGTCTATCCGCTGCCCCGCATCGACGACACCCTGGACCGGCTGCGCCACGCCCGATACTTTTCGTCGATGGACCTGAAGAGCGGGTACTGGCAGATTGAGGTCGACGAACGAGATCGTGAGAAGACAGCCTTCGTCACGCCGGACGGACTGTACGAATTTAAAGTAATGCCGTTCGGGCTGTGCACAGCGCCGGCCACCTTCCAGCGCGTTATGGACACCGTCCTTTCCGGCTTGAAATGGCAGAGCTGTCTCGTCTACCTCGACGACGTTGTGGTATTCGCGAGCGAATTCGACGAGCACCTGAGACGACTGCGAGCCGTGCTACGGGCCTTCAAGGCTGCTGGGTTGACCCTCAAGCCTTCCAAGTGTCGGTTCGCCTATGGTGAGCTGAAATTCTTGGGCCACGTCGTGAGTGCTCAGGGGTAAGCCCTGATCCTGCAAAGACGTCCGCTGTCGCCGAATTCCCCAAACCATCAGACAAAAAGGCCGTCCGGAGATTCCTTGGGCTGTGCGCCTACTACAGACGTTTTGTTCGTGACTTTGCACGGATTTCTGCACCGCTGACGCATCTGACGAAGGACGACGTGCAGTTCCAGTGGGGAAAGGAGCAAGAACAAGCGTTCGACGAACTCAAGCGAAGGCTCCAGTCGCCCCCTATCCTCGGGCATTTCGATCAGTCGGCGGAGACAGAAATCCACACGGACGCCAGCAATACCGGTCTCGGTGCAGTACTCG
>JAZHYW010060075.1:0-13604 GCA_037355805.1 Ixodes ricinus | reverse complement strand
GCCGCTGATTCGGTTACGTATTGCTGACTCAACAGAGCACTTGTTAAATCCCCCGAGCACCCTGGCCCCACTCAGAAGTTATGCGAACAGTGTTCCTGCAGTTCCCTAGTGATCGGTAACTTCGACCAAATCGATGCTTACACATCTTTGAGGATAATCCGGAGTCGCCCTGAACAAGCGCCGTGCAGAGCCCCGCTATCATATAACTTTTTAAAGTTCCTCGTCAATGTCAGCGTTTTTGATACTTTGTATGCCATCCACAATTCAACCTAGCCGTGCGTGCAGAAGCCTCTCACAGTATTATCATTCTCGTTATTCTTGTTTTAGCGGGAATTGCTTAAAGCCGATAACTCGCAACAACCAAAGCCAGCATTTGGCTTGAGAGTCAGCGTGGCTGTTTATAGCAGTTTTAGCGCTTCTAGGTTAATGTTAACGTCTTTCAGTTTGTACGAGAATGATGATATTGTAAGATTTCTGAAGCTCAACCAGGCTGAAGGATGGACATCAAGCACAGTATAAAAACGCTGACATTGACGAGAAATTCTAAAACTGATATGACAGGTCTTTGGACTCCACACGAAGCGTGCTCAGGGTGACTCCGGATTACACTCCAAAGGTGTGTAAGCCTCGGGATTGGTCGAAATTACCGATTACTAGGGAACTGAAGGAACACCGTTCCCATGATTTTTCAAGTGCGGGCCGGGGTGCCTGGGGATTTAGCAGGGTTCCACTGACAGGCAGAACGGAACGAGCGTATTGCGATAGGGACGCTGAATTGTTATTTTTCTCTTTTTATGATGAGCGTCTATTCTTGCGTCCTTCCGACGTGCTGTAGCTGTCAGACGCAACTCAATCAAAACTGGAAACCCGGCCTAACCTGGCCTAAACCTACCCTAAGGCCTTCGTAGTCATAACCTAAGTCCTAACTCCAACCTAAACCTAACATATTCCAAGCCTAAGACCTAACCTAAGCCCTTATATGATCCTCACCTAAGGCCTAACCTAAACCTAACCGAGGCCAAACCTAACCCCTAATCCCAACCTGAACTCGAACCAAACTTGCCTTAAACCAAAGCTGATATGTATCCTAAATGTCCTCTATTGGCGTGGTAACGGCAAAACAATGTTTTTCCGCCTATACCGGGAGTGACGACAGTTCAAGATGGCAGGCGCCCTTGGCTATAAAGGGTCATACCGGCCCGCATGATGCACAATTTCCGCAAAATTTGGTACTGACCACCGAATCGGCATTGAGGTAACTTTAACGGATTGCTTGAAACATGTACTTTGAATGGCAATCAGGAATCGACATTCAGGTTCTTTTCCCTTGGGAGGGTTTGTGTGGTTATAAGGTGAGGTGCATGAAGGAATCTCTGACTCCTTATGGACTTGACTAGGTAATCCAGGATTGCCTTTTGGTCTTGTTTACAAGACATGGAGAGGTGGCATCCTCAGCTAGTGTAGGCCGTAACGTGTTACTGCGTCGCTGGTGACGCGTTACTTTTCATTAGCGCGCAACTTAACTGTGTTAGGTTTTCAAAGCTAATGGGCACATACTTGCGTTACTTATTTTGAGTAACGGCTGGCGTAGTTACGTTATTCGTTACACATATTCTTCCCAAGACTCGAAAATATTACAGTCAATTTTTTGAAAATTTCTGGTCGCCAGAGCCATGTGAATTTTTAAGTTTTTTTTGTTTTTCTTTGCGTTTTTTCTTGTACTTAGATGAAACCGTAAAAATATATGAGGCAATTATGTTCAGTCTCTTCATGAGTATAACGTTTCTTGAAATGCGTCGCTTATGCATACCTTTTACGTCGAAACAGTAAAACGTGTTAATTCATAATTTAAAAAGAGATACGCTAATGTTAAGTGCGTTACGTTTCTCGGTAGCGGAAACGTTAACCATGTCCTTTTGTTTTTAGGTAATGTAGGTCGGTAACGCGTTTTTATTTTTGCAAACAGCTAGGGAAACGGGAGACTGTATGCCAGCACAGGACAAGCCGGTGTTTGGCTCACGTGACGGTAAATTTCCCGCTAAATTTAGCGGGGAACAAATGGGTGTATAGGTAACGTGGCGTCAATTTCCCTGCAAGGTTTGCTATGCGGTACCGAATTGTGTTCAGATCACGTGACGTATGGCATGCCGCTAAATTTAGCGGTGAAACTATTGGGCGTATATGCAACGTGACGTCAATTTCCGGCATACTTTAGCTGGATACCGAATTGGTGTTTAAAAGTACTTTGCGTAGTTCGCCGCTAAATTTAGCGGCAAGCTAAATAGGTGTATAGCCTACGTGACGTCGATTTCCCCGCAAAATTTAGCTGGGCTACCGTATTGGTGTTTAGGTCGCGTAACGTAAAGTTTCCGCTACAATTTAGCGCGAGAACTAAATGGGTGTATGAGGCCACGGGACGTCAGTTTCCGGCAAAAAGTTTGCTGGAATACCGACCTGGTGCTTAGGTCGCGTCACGTAGAGTTTTTCGCTAAATATAGCGGGGAAACCAAATAGGTATAGGGCATATCACGTCAATTTTCCGCCAAATTTAGCTGGGGGTATTGAATTCTAGTTGATAGCGTGACGTAAAGTTTCGGGGAAAATACGTGCTTGAAATCGCTTCGTGACGTCCAATTCATGGAGTCAACGTTTCGCGTTTCGGTCTGAGACAGACCTTCGTAGTAGAAGTTACCTCGGTGGTGGTGGCGGTGCTGGATACGACGGCCGTGTGGTCTTAATCGCTGTAGGGGCCAGATGAATTGGCGCGGGGGCTGTGCCCGCCACATTGACTGTGGTTGGGGCTGTGGCGGCCATTCTGGTTCAGGTGGCGGCCGCGGCGGCGGTGGCCACACCTTCGCGGGGGTAGCCAACACTCTTCGCGGTGGTGGCAGTGGTGGCAAAATAGGTTGTGGTGGTGGCTTGCTGGCCTACTCTGCAGGCTTGGGTGGTGGCTGAATCGGCCAAGTGGGTGCGCAGCATCCGGGATGCCAGAAGGCGTAGCACGGGTAGCAGTCGGGTTGTCTGCGAAGTCATTGCGGCTTGAGAAAACAAAGGATGACCTTTAAATTAAATTGGCATTTCCTGATATTCCTGTATGATTGAAAACGAACGTAATGTCTATTCTTCTTTGAGGCTTGCAGTCTAGATTATCATTGCATTGAAAAACAAGATAAGCCAGTATAGAGTTTTTTTCTCAACCTCAACTGCTCAAATACAAGCCGTCCAAGTTGGCTCAACAGACCACTTGCCAAATCCCAGCGATGTGCCCCGACTCACACTTCGAGAAATTATGCGAACGCTGTTCTTCAGTTCCCTAGTGATCGGTAATTTCGACCAATCCGATGGACACATGTTTGAGGATAATCTGAGTCACCCTGAACAGCGTAGCGTGTAGAGCCCCGCTATCATATCACTTTCAAAATTTATCATTAATATCAGTGTCTTCGATACTGCGCATGCAATCCACAATTCAACCTGGCTGTGCTACAGAAATCGCTTAGAGTTTTATCATTCTCGTGATTGGAGTTTTAGCAGGAACTGCTTAAAAGCCGATAATTTACAAAACCAAAACCAGGATTTAGCTTGGATCCAGCGGGGTTGTTTATATCATTTTTAGGTTTTTTTTAAATGTTATATCAACGTCTTTGAAGCTGTAGTAGAATTATAATATTGTAGGATTTCTGCAGCTCAGCCAAGTTGAAGGGTGGATGGCATATACAGTATCAAATATGCTGGCATTGAGGACAAATTTTAGAAGTGATATGACAGGTCTTGGGGCTCTACATGAAGCTTGTTCAGGGTGACTCCGGATTACCTCTCAAAGGTGTGAAAGCATCGGATTGGTCTAAATTACCGGTCACTAGGGGAACTGAAGGAACACCGTTCCCATGATTCTTAGAGTGCGGGTCGGGCCGCTTGGGGATTTAGCAGGGTCTACTGACAGGAGCCACGGAACAGCGAATTGCGATGGGACACTCCATGGTTATTTTCTACCCCTCTGATGACGTCATTCTTGCGTCCTTCCGACGTGTTGCTGTGGGCTTAAAAGCTAACCTGAACTGAAATCCAAGCTAACCTAACCTAAACCTAACCTATACCTAGATAATTATAACCTAAGGCGTAACATAACCTAAACGTAACATATTCCAAGCCTAAGACCTAACCTGACCCTTATATAATCCTCACCTAAGGCCTAAGCTAAGCCTAACCTGGGCCTAACCGTAACGTAACTTAAAACTAACCTCAATCAAACCTAAACCTAACCTAAGCGGTAAATCTTCAATTCTTGAATAAGTTTGCACACTGCATGCTTACTTCGAGCATCGTCCGCATCTTTTTGTCAGAAATGAGGATGAACAGAACGGAAGTGATACGAAGTGAAACGGAATACGCAGGGCGGAGGTAACCCTTGTGGCGATTCCCTTACATCTATAGCCTATAGGGAATGACGTGTGGGTCCGCAAATCCAATAGGCTTGCTTCCTGCAGCTCCCGTGTCGTCCCTGAAAGGTAGCTTCCCCGTTTTACGCTATTTCCTTTTCCTATAAGATTCGGCGCGGTAAATTGAGCGTTTCGCCTGGCTATGCGTCGAGAAAGTGAGGGAGAGGAGGGGACGAGAGCAGGAGGGAACTCAGAGCGTCGAGCTCTGATTCGAATGATGAGTGGGTAGACCTAAGGCTAGCTGCCTTTTGTCTCCACCGCACCCGTCGAACGCGTTCGAATGCGAAAGCCAAACGCCGGACGCCCGTGTTGCGCATTCTGACTTGTTCAACGAGTGGAATGGAGACAAAGGCTGCTAGGTTTATGTCTACTCAGTAATCCTTCCAATCAGAGCTCGGCGTTCTGATGTCCCCTCGCGCTCTCGTCTCCCCCTCTCTTTCTTGGCGCATAGTCTTAAGGTCTGCGTTTACTGACATGTGTTCAGAGTGAAGGCGATTCGGTCGCTCAAATTGAGGGATACTATATTTTTGAAGCTTTCATCCCTATTGTTTGGAAGGGACAGGAAAACGCGTTTTTCCTTGCATGCAGCCACAGTGAGGTAACCCAAATCCAAGATTACGCCCCTACGTATCGTTATTGTAAATACCGTTAGCGCTACCGCCATGCCGGAACCAGGTTCAGAACACTTTTTTGCTTTATTTTGCGTGTGTAAGGAGTGAGTGTTGTTTGCAATAGTGCGCTGTAGTGTGTGTGTAATATGAGCAATCAACTCGCCCCAACTGCCACGTTAACAAGATACCATAGGCGAATCCATGGCGTCCTTCACTATCACTCTTCACTGTCTTTCTTCTTTAGAGCAGCTCTTCCCGGTACGTTCATGGACCGGTTGGGGCATGGCGGTGACTATAACGATATTTCGACAACGCTCTGCATAAACGTTATTTCGTAAACCCATTTCCTTAAGACCAGTTATACTTTACCAGGAATGTCCCCATTCGGGGAATGGGGTTATTAAAGTTTTCGAGCATACATTTTTCTGGGACCAGTTAAACTTTACTAGAGTGCGTACATTGATAAGTAATTTTCCTAAATACACATAACAAAAAAACGAGGCTACACGGTAATTGTGAGGGGTTGTGGACTTAGAACACGAGGACCACATGCATTGTAGGATGGCGACAGGAGGATTGTTTTGTACAGCGATAGCTGTTATGGACTGTTCCACCACTGGAAATGACGTCCGTTCTTAATGTTGTTGTTCGGCGATGTAGGGCGTTCGTCGTCGATGTTGCCCAGTCCTCGAGAAAAGACCGCCCGCTGCCTGCGTGAATCGAACCTGGGTTCGCAGCGTGCGAAGCGGATGCGACCCCACTGCAGCTACGCTATTTCTTTAATAACCTGCTCTATGCTTGGGGTTTTTGTAGTACCCTTCGGCCACTCCACGTACTCCCTGGAAAGAGAAAGAAAATCGCCGATAGCAAAATGCCGTTGAGCGCTGTCAATGCCAAGAGCTTGTGCTGGGAGACGCACTTTCACGCGCTTAGGGAAAAACAAATTGTTCGGAACAAGAAAGGTCAGATGTTTATTTTTGTTTCGAACGCTTTTGTTCACGCACCCCACAGTGCGTGAGCGCAACGCGGATGCCCAACGACTCTGCCGTGACTTGTCGCAGCTGTTGCTGTGACTGTACTTTGGGTAAACACAGGACTGCTCAATTGTATTTTTAAAGGTTGGTTTTCCTGTAGTGTTTTAAGCTCTTTGTGAAGTGCGAGACTGCTCAGCTTTGACGTAGTTAATCTCACGACTCGTCTCTGATCATGTAAATTGTCCATTCCAGAATCGGCGCAGCATAGTTTGGTCTATAAAAAAACTTGGCGTTTTTTTTTCTTAGTCATAAGTTCATTATCATTCTGATACTCTCTGGTTGAACATTGCAATTATGAATAATTTCAGCGTCCTCTCGTATAATAAATATTGACGAAGGATTGATTACTTACGGATGATCGTTTTCCGTTAGGTCCGCGGCTTTGTAGGATACATGGACGGAAAGGAAAAGAGGACGAAATATTCGTCAACACATCTTACTTTGAAGAGGATTGCTTTCTCTATGGGAAGGACAGACTTGCTAGAGACAATTTATCTGTACATACAGGTCTCAGATCTGTTTTTGGATCTTATGGCACTAGTAGTAGCGTATTGACGTGCCCAGTCATATCAGAAAAGTAGAATTTTTCTGACACGACTGTGCTTGGGACTCTGACTGCGTGTGTTTGAATCTGTGAATCTGATTCTACAGTCACAGACACCTCCTCTTACGCTATGAATTGAACACTGTCGAGGCATCTAATAGGTCCACTTTGTTAACGAATATGCACTGATAGTGTGTGGACAAGTGTGCAAAGTGTTTTGTACGTTTTGTTTTTCTGTGACTTTTATTTAGTTATCTATATATACCGAAACACATAGCGAGTCAACTACAGGGAAACAAGCAGTAATTGAGACGTTGCCTGGTCTTTTTCTATTTTCCTTTCCGTTTTCATTTTACTTCCGCAGTCTCAGGTTTGTAATCATGTTCAACTTACACCAGCTAGCCTGCACTCTAACTAATTTTTCGTGTTTATTTTGTAACAATTCGGGTTTAGCCAGTTTTTTTCGTTCGTCCTATTTCTTGTTTGAAGGAACCAACAAAAAAAATGTATATGATCAGAATTAAACTGATCTGCAGTTTCTGCTAAATAATAGCATATGTGTCGACTTGAAGATGATTAAGCAAATCTACAGTTTATCAAGGGGTAAAGTATACGAAGATAACTCCTAGAGCCCCAAAGAATACACGCGTGCTTCGCTTTTTGTTCATTTCTTTATTTTTTGCCCTAGTGAGCGTTCGGAGTTTGAAATGTGGGCGCGTTGTTTTAGAAAAGGAACGTATCTGAAGTTCCACGTTCGAGTACAACTTGGGGCAACCGCACATATGGTTGTTTACCAAGAAGAAATTTGTTAAATATTTCCAAGCCTGTAGCTCGTTAAGATGCGCTTTAATGACTGTTTTTTTCCTCTGTGCTCTTCCTTTTCTCAATTCCTCCACACATTAGTGATTAAGCCTGATATGTTTGGTATGATGTCGTGAACACACGTACAGTGGAAAGACGTGAACACACGTACAGTACAAAACTACAGTACACACCTACAAAATACACTTAGTGGAGTATTGGTATTTCTTGTAATACGTTTGGCAAATTAACACAACGTATGACGAACGGATTCACCTTGTATAGAAAAGGGCATTCGATGTTGAAATCTCTTTGTATAAAATTATTTCGAATTCTTAAAAAATATCTCCTGTCAATTCTCACCATGTCCAGCGACGGCAAGGGTCCAGATTATCAGATCCCACAGGAACATCGTCATGACAGCAGATGGTGCGGCCCAGCCTGCCCTGTAGGCTTGCTGGGAGCGAGAAAGTGTTCTGAGGCTGAACCACAGCTGTTTGCTGCTATCGCATCTCACCTTGTTTTAATTCAGTGAAGGAATGGTCCTCCAAGAATGGAACTCTATCGAGAAATCGTTCAACATCATGTCTTCTCTGAGACCATCAAGCATGTGCGGTGTTATTTCAGTCGGCTTTCTTATGCCCTTCTATGAATCGGTTCGACACGTCTGAAGGAGTTCTCTAAACTTGTCGCCACATATATGTCAGTGGTGTGTTAAAGCAATGGTTCTTGTTAGGAGCAGTTTACAAGCAGCCTTTACTGAAGCATCCTCTTGGGAAATTTACTAACATAAACTGTTTCTTCTGGTCGCCTAAAAAGGGTCTTCATGAGATGTGACGGTTCCCGTAGTTTGTGGTTTACGAACGTTTTTGTGGGCTTGGCACCGTCCTAGAATTTTGGTCTTTCTGAGTGTAAACGTCATGCCACATGATTGAGATTTCCTTCATTTTGAGTCGGATATATAGTTCGTAAAATTCTTGATATTCTTTCTGTCCGGCCGATGGGGCACGACATTCTGATTATCTTTATTTGATCTGTTGGTTTGGGTCCTTTGTGTCTTGTGTGCTTCTGATACATTTAATAAAAGGCAATTTTACATTTTTGGTGGATGTCGCTGATAGTAAATAATTCAGATTCGGAGATAGATGACCGTTATTACAATCGAATTAAATTAGAACTGCCGAAAATACAATGTGGCGGAGTTTTTCATCAAAACAAAGAGGACAGTTTAAGGCACATATTTATTTAGTTCCTCATAAAAAGGATGATATGTTTCCGTCTTCTTGGGTTGGGAAAAAAGTGTCATGCTTAGCTATCGAATGCGAAAATCCCGTGTGTATGGACATGAAGGAAGGTCTGAGTTAATATTGTGAAAGTACTGTGCGACAAGTTGAACACGTTTTATTACAACGTGAAGTCATTAATGAACACGTTATGATAAAGTTCACCCTTCATATCTAGAGGCATCGCGAAGTATGATAACGCTGGATACGTGAACGGTAATAGGCCTTGGAAATTTCGGCGCGTGCCAAATTCACCCTTGCGAAGGCATTTGCGTGGTCCACGGAACCTTGTTTGAAACTATTCTAATGCAATCAAAATGAGGGCTTCGTCCCAGCGGAGAGACAGAGTCAAACATCGCTCGAAGACGCGGATGACATTTCTTTCAGATGCCTAACTTCGAGCACGCGCTCGTCGCCTTCCATATTGCTACCCTGTAGTAGTGCTCTGGATGCGCAAACACGCTCGAAGTTACGGGACGTGGAAGTGTTACCGAAGTTCGGAAGCTTGCGCTGAAGACAGGAAAACGAAACGCTCACTTGCACCGGCACTTGTACCGGAAAGGCACTTTCAAAACCTCACCCGTAAAAGGACAATCCCTATAAAAAACAAAAATTGTAAATGCCTTGATAGGGAAAGCATGCCACAAAATGAAGATTAAGAAAATAAAAATAATTTTGGCGCAATACTTACCATGCAATACTCAAATTTAGAGGGGGTTACGCCCTGCCCAAACCCCGCCCTTTAGAGCTAGATTGGCTTGGCTGCTCGGCCGAACACAATACGCAAACCCATTGTCTCCTGTCGGAACTTCCAGTGTGTCTTGGCTATACCCGTCTACCACCGTCTGACACTTGTGAGAGCAACGGCGCTGCAGCGTCTGTCACCGTCGGAATTCACGTTGATAAAGTTTTGTCTTACGTCTTTCCGTCTTTCTACGCACGGAGTGTTTCTTACGCCGCTCGAGTGCTGTTGCGTCGTGATCGGCTGCGCCACCCAGAACAGTCCGAAACGTAAAAGTAGAAGCGTCAGTGATCGGCTAGTACTCAAGTTTCAAACACATCCGATTTCCTTCAGAGTCAAAGCTAGCCGGGACTTCAACGAACGGCTTTTTGGCGGCTAAATTGTCCTCGGCGGAGATATGGACCCGGAGGCATCTCCGAAGGAAGAAACGGACAAAGCAAGCAAGGGTCCATGCGGCCCAAATCTGCCACCCGTCGGGCTTCTGGAGTTTCGTCGTCAGCAGAGCCAGTCGCCATGCTTCTGACATCTTCCAATACAATACAAATACTGTTCTTTTTTAAACAATTCATTAAACGTTTTATTTCTCCCGCATCTGTATTACTATGGGCTACCCGCCCCTTCTGCTGGGCAAAGGAGCGTTTGGAAGGGCCGGAGGAGAGATTTGCGCGCCAAGAATCTCGGAGGTAATGGCTATAGGGTATTATATGAAACAAGTTACCCCGAAGAGTGTAACGCAATTATATAATGTAATACTGTTACACGCGAAATTGTGGCGCACTTACGCCCTGCTATATTTAGCAGGATGCTTCTCGTCTCTATAGATATAGCGGGGCGCCTGAATCACCAAGCTAAACTCCGCTAAACGTAGCGGAATTTACCGTGACTCTGCAGGCTCAGCAGTAGTTAATCGCTGCTTTGACGACGGGACACATTCTGAATCTGACGACTTTATCCCTAGGTTTAAATGCCCGGCGCTTTGCTTACGTTTTCTTACCATCCCCAACTTTTTTGGACTATCAGCTTCTCCGCTAAATGCACTAAAATGAGAATTTCAACTGAACAACAACAAACGTCGCCATGCTCCCCGGGAATATATTACGTCATCAAAGTATCAATAAGCAGTAATTAGACTGTTCGACGCGTATAAAGTTTATTCCCCGGCTCTACAATGTGTTTGTGCATTGAACTAATTTATGCTTTTCTTGACTAAAGATGCGCAATGTTCCCATAGACTAGTAATTGCCTGGGTACAGGGCTGGGCAGTATCGCGATAGTATCTTAGAGATACTTTCGAGTATCTGTATCTCTGTATTGAGATACATTTGAAAGATGTATTTGTATCTCAGTAGTGAAATACAATTTTAATGTATTACTTGTATCACTGATACTTTGCCAATCTTGGGTATATCGTTACATTTGTTGCCCTTTTTAGTATGAATTTAAGATATAAAAACATGTGTTTGGTGCAAATTTCTTGTAACTTTAATATGAACCCTCCCTACCGACATAAAAATGAAGTGGTTTAAAAAGGTTGCGGGCTAGAATAACAATATCAGCTCCTCTCACAAAGCCCTCCACTTTTTAAAATTTAGCAGAGAGAACGCTGTAAAGGAGTTGAGTGTAGAAAAAGTACGAGCCAGTTGTCCAATCTCCCCACACCATGGGTGACTCAAAGCTTATAATATAACAGCTTGAGATGCGCCCTCACGGCAAAAGAGACGTTCATTTCCAGTAGACGCCTTTTGTCAAGCATGGCACACAGTTTTTACCGTTCTGTAACTACGTAGTTCAACGGAGGTGACATGAGTTTTTTTATAGCGACATTATTGATAAATAAAGAATTTGAGGTAAGGGGAACAGCATAAGATGGCACAAAAAAGGAGCACAAGCATAAATTACCATTCGCTTTCGTCGCAAACTGCACCCTATCACTGTTCGGGAACAAATGTAGTTCTATGAGTATCTGTATCTATATTCCAAATACTTTTTCGCCGGCTTTGCAGAAGTGTCTCAGCGATATCCCGTTGCATAAAAGACAAATGTATCTCAGTATCAGTATTTGAGGCCTTAAAACACATGTATCTCAGTATTTGTATTGCCAAATACTTTTGGAGTATCTTTGCCCAACCCTGCCTGGGTATCATAAAACGCGAATTAATAAGGATTTTTATATTTCCTTCAAAACCTTTTACTCCACGGAATGTCCCAAGACGTATGCCATCCTTACGTTATATGTAGGCTTCCGTGTTTTCGGTAAATAACTATAAACTCCGGAAATCAACCCGTTCAGTGGTTTTATCAAAATCGGAGAAAACGGATAAATCCCGAATGAAATATGTGCTTAAGCAATGTTTGAAAAAAACGCAAGCTTTGCGAGAACAAAATTTTTGTCTGCAGCTTTATTATTATTATTCTTGTGTGTTGATTCTAACGCATCCCCCAGTGAACTGATTCGTGAGGCTCATTTCTTGCTTCATAACCGCTCATGTCCGTTTTTTTTGTTTTCTTTTTGGGTGTGGGAACGTATTCAGGTCAATCGTATGTTTACAGGAGGTTGGAGGATTCTGTGCCTGTGTCCAATTTTCTTCAACATAAACCCCGATAAACCCCGATTTTTTGCTCGACTCCAAAAATAGATATAGAAAAAATTCCGAATGTGTGGGAAGAAATAAAGCCCTAAAGCCCCCGAGGTCAGAAAAAACAACAACCCAAAACAGGTCGGAAGAGGGACACATTCACACGCATGAGTTGTGAAAGCATGAATGTCCGACGATGGGGATGCTAGAGGTGGCTACATGTTAGTCGGTGGTGAGACAAGCGGAAGCACCGCCGACGATGTGCCTGGTGAAGGCGACGGCATGTTGGTCGGCGGCGAGACGAGCAGAAGCTTTCGAGCGCGCGCTAACGTGTCTGTTTTAACCGGCGCGGGGCCTAGTGGCATGGGGTTACGGCGGTTAGTTTTATCGGCGCACTGAACACGCAGCGCCATCTGGCGGCGGTCGTTAAAACTGACGCGCGCAGCGGCCAATGGGGCCTCGTCGCCGCGCGCCAGCCAATAGGACCTTTTGGGATCAGGGAAACTAGGTGCCGTTTTCGCGCTTCGAACTGATGATGCCGCTTCTCTCCATGAGACAGTCAATGCTTTCGCATTAAGAAACTAAAACCATTGAGTCTTAGTTAATAAAACAACGGGACATCCGCGCTTCGTACGGCGCGTGCACACCTTTGCTTGAACTCGTTGCCACCCTTCATACGAAGCGTGGACGTCCCAGCGGCTGGTGACGCAAGCAGACACAAGCGCCCCTATCGTAAAGTAACGTAACCAAACGGTGCTGTGTGAGCGGACCTACACTCTTAGAAAAAAGGGTATCGATAGTCCTCCTCTTAGGGGAGGCACGGTCTTGTAACCTATGTTCCTTCAGAAAGGGAGAAACTTTCGTCCCTGAAGCAGGGGAGCAACTAGTTCCTCCGTCGCCTGCATCTCATTATGGCGGCGCTGAATCAGAGCGAATCGAGCTCAATAAGGCTCAACGAGGACGCTGCGTCTCTTGTACGGGACGAGAGGAGCAGCAAATAAAAGCGTAACACGAGCTTTCCGCGCACTGTGTTTATTTCCGAAGCCAGATTCCCCCCACAGGTACAGAAACTTGCGGTTTCGAAAGCAGTTCCTCAGTCTTCTCGTCGGCAGCACTGCGATGTTAAACGGAGATAACCGATACCTAGTTAGCTTCTGCGCACTTTACGTCTTACCTTTGGTGTTCCACGAGTCATCAATTCCTTCGTCAACCGCACATCACGGAGGAATGGCAAACTCAATCCGCGAAACGAAAAGCCGCTCTCAAAAGAACAAACTCGAAGCCGCTGTTTGTCGCGCAGCGTGAAAGAAGGTTAAATCGCTTGCCACCAGATGGCAGGGTCAAGCAGAGTGATTGCAAGTAAGCTAGGCTAGGTGGCGCTAGGTACAGCCCAATTCATGTTCTACAAAAAATATTTTCATTTCCACAGGCCACCATTGCGCTTCAGGATCTTCGGGAACCTCTACAATACACACACTACGCATACTACAGGCATCAGGTGAACATACATTGAGCACATACACATACATGGCAAACACAGACATCAATACATCAGTACACTAACACGAACGCTA
>JAZHYW010060074.1:0-34684 GCA_037355805.1 Ixodes ricinus | reverse complement strand
ATACAATCCGGTCACGGCGCTGCGGTAGGCTTCTATGGGCCGTTTCCCCACCTGCATATCTTACACCCTGGTCTCCCTCCACTGCACTCGTCGAAGGCGCTCGAATGCGAAAGCCAAACTTTGGACACCGGCGTTCCGCGCTCTGGCGCGTTCGACGAATCCGGTGAAGCAAAGGCAGCTATAGCTTTACGTGTACCCACTAATCCTTCCAATCAGAGCTCGACGTTCTGACAACCTCCTCTCGTCTTTTTCTCTCCCTCGGCTTCTCGGCGCGTAGCCATTGGCAGCCTAGAGAAATAAGGGTGTGGCTTTTCATAAATCCTCGAACCGTAATTGGTTCTTCAATGGACTGATGCTGCGATTTCATTGGCTGTGGAGCAATAATAAGATGGCCGGGCCACGCCCCGCTCTTCTTAGGCAGTGACTAGATGAGACTGCGATCTATCGCGGCATCTGAGTATCGACACGCTCGGTTGCCACGATCACTCGGAGTCGTACCTCGACGTAAGCTCTCGAAATGTTGCCAAGCATAGCCTCTCGGCTGTATGGCCATGTACGTTCGGCCATGCTGCGTGAATGATGCATCGCGCGAATGACGCGAGTCCGCCTTGAGTAGCTCCACTTAGAAAAGCCCCGAGTTATCGGTAGTCTCTTTCAATTTCCCTACCTTCCAGTAGAGAGTAGCCAACCGGGAGAACATCCCCAAACCATCGTGTTTCCCTACGGGTTTGATAGAATCCTCGAACTAATCGTAAACAGAAGAGGCCGCTTTGGAGGCTGCTTGATTGCTCTCATTACCGCGTGGCGTCGGCTGCGTGTCGTCTTAAGCTGAAAATAAGCATAGTGCCGGCTTTCCTACGAATTGGACCCGAGTTCCGCATCAGCGGTCGGCTGGTATTTCGTGCTCAGGCGGTGTCTTCGACTGGCCGCTTCATGCGGGACGTTTACAATCGGGTGCACCGACCTCGCCATCCAAGAGGTGATGACCTGGACCTAGGGTTAACTTTTCGTCTTTCCGCTCTGTCCTTCTTTCTGAAATGTCAGTGGTTGTTCGTTTCGCTTTTTCTCCTTGCAATATATTTCTGTGTGGATTTTTTTAAGGGGAAATAGACTTCGGTTATTCCAGTTTTGGAATGTCAATTTGTCGAGCCGAATCTTTACGTACTCAATGTTTACGCCCGAGTCCCGTCCGGCGTCGAATTGTTGTGCCGCGCTATCTTCCCAAATTCCTGACGAGCCTCGAGGAAGAAGGTCGGAGTCCAGTTCGGTCGAGCGGTGAGTTCAGCGAACGATTCCGCAGTCGGTGGGTTCCTCTAACTCGTCGTGTCGCCGCCGTCTCGAGGTCGTGTGTGCGATGCTGCTGACATGCATCCGATGCGCATACCCGCTAGAAGGTCAGGAACTACGCAGACAAGGTTACAGGCTCGCGTCCGCAGGAGCCGTCTTCGATGCTTCGAGGTCAGATAGATTGCAGTGGATCTAGGGAAGCGGTCTACAAAAACTCGAAATCGTCTCTGGGTGTACGTCTCCTAAGCTGCCGAGGCGGCTGTCAGCACGGCAATGGCAGGCGGAACGGCAAACAGAACAAATGACGCGTTGCTGTTGAACTTAAACCATTGTTCGCGCGCCTCTAAACTGCGCACGGTTGTAAACTCCAAACGCGCCGCAAAGCCAACACGAACCCTCAACGCCCGCGCACTCCGCGAAATCAAAACGACCGTGAACCTGCCGCGAACGGGAACGACCTCGCAGCGAACCTTGATCAAGTGACCTCGATCGTCTAAAGATGGCCCCCCCAAACAACAACTCCCGTCGTCGATAGAGTACCGTCAACTGAACGCGGCGCGCGACCCCGGCGGAGCCACACACCGTACCCTCCCTCCCTCCCCGAGCTCTCCGCAATGGACCTGCTCCGCTCGACGCCGGCAACGCCGGCCCACGGCGAGCTTTTTTCCCGAACTCGCCGCTAGTCGCTGCTCGGAGTACGTCCTGACGTGGTCGTGGCACTTCACCGCGGTCGCTCTCCTCACTTTCTCACAACCCAACCCCCAGCTCCTAAATATATATATATATAACACATATATATATATACGGGGAAATTTGTTCACACCGAAAGCTCGTTATATCGACGGAATGGCGTGAACGGTTCGACTTTTTCACGGAGCTTGGATGACGAAGTATCGGCCTTGTCAGTCGTGAACACACATCTTGACCTCTGTGCCCGCGATCTTCGCCTTCGTCCCAGTTCGGGGTTTTCGTCGTTGAACTTCAATCGTTTCTCCTTGATTGTGGATTTCCGGTGATTCTACTTCGCTCGGTGTCGTATCTGTGGATGTGTTTTGTTCGTGCGTGTGTGCGTTCGCCGTCCGTGGATTAAGAAATTGGTGAAACTGCCCCCCGATCCCCGTGGATTTCGACGCCGACCTGTGAAACTGCGGTGCGCGTGTGTATCTGTGTGTGTGTGTTTCTTTGTATCTGTTATTTCGGTCGGATTTGACTTCCTACTGCTTCTGACTGGACTACTGGAGGTTCTGCTTCGTCGTCGGTTACAGGTGGGGCACGCTGACAGCACATAACTGCGTTCCCGATTTCTGGTGAGCCCGTGTTTTAATTCTTATTTTTTTTCTATCATCGATTATTTATTTTTTAAATTTAAGTAGGTTTTTGTATGTATAAGTCGTTTCTGATTTTGTCATACACTGCATTACGGCGTTTCTGTTATATAATACATTTTCACATCGTCGCGTGGTGGCCAACTTTGGTGTCGTCGATACAATTTTATTTTTTTAACGCGTTTTAAATATACCTATAACGAAAATGCACGGATGTGATTCTTTGCGCATCTTTCGCTCTGGAAATTCCCATCAGCGATTCAAAAGGCACATATTTCGCCATAGATTTATGTTTATTCTGATAAACAATCATAGATTGTATTAATATTGTTTCTGACTAATTTGTAATCTCACAGTTTGTGCACCATTGCCGAGGCATCAGCTTTTCTTGAGCAGAAAAATCAACGAATGAATGAAATTAGTAATAAATGTTATTAATTTACGGAGCAAGCTAATATTTTAACACTTACGCATTAAAGGAAAAGCGAAAACTAGGAACCGCACAATTTAGGGGTGGGACATCAAGTTAACCAACGATTTACATAATTACTTTCCAACCTAACATAATCATGACTGATTTCATTATCCAGTGAAGGACAACAACAATAATAATAATAATAATAATAATAATAATAATAATAATAATAATAATAATAATAATAATAATAATAATAATATTATTATTATTATTATTATTATTATTATTATTAAATAATGCGCTTCTGGCTTCTTGAATTTCTTTTTTTTTGCGTTTGTCGTTTACTTGTTTGAACGTGTAACCCTCTTTTCGCATCACTCACTTTCATCAGGGTGAAGAATAAAAATCAAGATGATAAAATCGTAATTTAAATCGTGATTTAAATGAGAGCAGTTTTACTGTGATGCTTTAAATCACATTTTCCGGCAAAAGTTATACCGGAAAAAGTTTTTATTTCCCGTTTGTCTACCGTTTGATGCTTTCTACGTTTGTTTTGTTCGAAAAGCAAAGAATCATCAGGCAAGAAATATTTGTATCAGGCTAAACACGAGAGGAAAGCCATTCTAAGGAAATTGGAGCATTCAGCTTTCCTCGTAGCTTTCACTTCGTTCGTCGGTAGAACGCGAAAGAAAGGAACAAGGAACTAGAAAAGTAATGTCTTGTGGCGAGCAAATTAGAACGTGAAGGAAAAGCAAATAAAACGTTTAGATAACTACAAATATTCGAGCGGTTTCTGTTCTAATTGGGCTCGTTTACATTAAAAAAAAATGCATCTTAAAATGGAGAGTAATTCTTTCTTACGGATTGTTATCGGTGATCGGGCGGGTCGATGAATAAATCAGTCATGTTTAGAAATACATGCGGTGGTCAAAATTCAATATTTTCTAGTTGCAGCGATTTTCAATCAAATTAATCTGATTTTAATAAAATAAACCTGATTTAAATGAACTAAATCTAATTTATACGACTTTTTTAAGCATGATCTATTTACATTTTGCTCGTCATAAAGCATTTCATAAAGACAGTTTTGGCGATAAACAATCGCCCAAACCACTTCTGACTCGCCGTGCATTGTTTTAAAAAAAAAAAAAAAAAGCTGGGTTTTGTGAAATTTAACAACAGAGAGTTTGGCTGCTGATGAGAGAAGAGCGGTCCGCAGCGGACGCTACGCGTCATCCCAGCCAATCTGGGACTGCGAATGAATCACGTGACTAAGCTGGGTTAGCTGGCTAAGCATCTTAGACGTAAAGCTCGAGAGGCACATATAACGTTTTTTTCTTCTTTATTTTACACTATTTTTTCTGTTTTTTTCTTGTTTCTTATTTGATATCGCGGGAATACACCCGGATAATAGGTAGAGGCAAAAAAAGGCCGCAAAACCTGACGATGCCTCTAAAGAAAAGTGCCAAATGTTTTCTGGGCGTTTTTTTTTTTTTTTTTAGGATATTTGTGTATTTTGGTGATCTGCTTTGGACGAACGCTAAAAACTGTAATTGTCGGTGAAAATACCGAGTGTTCTAGTCTGAGGTGGAAGAGTTTCGACAAATACGTGCATGCCTTTGATACTTATTCGCTCATATTTAGTGGGTGTGGGCAATTGATCGGCTAACCTGCCGATTAATAGACTAACGCTTTAGTCGCGATGAATTTTTGTAAACGGTTAATTTGTAAAGTTTTGACGAACCAAGAGAAAGTAAAGAATAAATGTTTTCACTACGCAGACATGCACAGATACACCTATATGAAGGGTAAACATTTGGGTCAAATTTTAACCTAAAGTAAAGTGTAACGTCGAGATTTGTGACTCCAGAGAACTGCAGAAGGTTACACGTGTCCCGGACGCTTCAACGCCGTGTGAGTGTCAGTTCATCGCAGCAGAGACTATTCTGAATAATCAGAAAGAGGCCCCTCTTGCCGGAAAATATCAACGAACCTCTTTCCCTCATGCAGCTCAAGTAATAAATAATCTCTGAGCATGAGAGTGTGCGTGTCTTAGAACTGTCTGCCCTCAACCATGTATAGAGGTTGATTCGTAATCGAAATTGTATATTGCGCCATTTGTCACACATTCAGCAGAGGCACAAAAACAAAAACGTAATTTTGACTTTAAAAAAAAGTATTATACGTGTAAATGAATGAGACCGATTAATCGACTAAAGGGGGCGATGAATCGTGAAATTTTTAATCGACTCCCAGCCCTAGTTATTTAGAACATTGTAAGCAATGCGTCTCAGTGAATGATCATGCTTCTTCTTTGCAACTCTTGAAGTTTGGTGTGCCCCAGGACAGCATACTCGGTCCTCTGTTGCTCAATATGTATATAAACGATCTAGTCATTATTTGCAACCAATCACGTTTTACCATGTATGCAGGCCACACTAGTGTATTTCTGTCTGCGTCGAATATGGACGAACTCATCACCTAGGGAAACTTTCGTGGTCAGCAATTAATGGTCTTAAAATAAACACTGTAAAATCTAACGCAGTTGTTTTTAGACCTGTAAATAAGCACGTTGGAAGGAATTATGATCTAACGATTGGTTCCGACCAGTTTTAAATAGTCAAACAGCACAAAACGCTGGGTGTCATTTTTTCAGAACATATGCAATGATGTAATCACATAGAATACCTTGTTAAGAAACTGTCAAAAGTTGTTAAAATAACATGTCACTGTCGCTCTTTGTTGCCTGAAAATATTAAAATGCAAATTTATCACGCTCTGATTAGCTCACGAACTACCTATTGTCATTTGGTTTGGGGAACAACTGCTAAATGTAATGTTAACAAACTTACGATCCTCCAAAAGAAAATGTTGCGTTTTATTGCAAACGTGCCCTCCAAAAAAAAAAAAAAAATGTTGCGTTTTATTGTAAACGTGTTTTACGATACCCATACCGAACCATCATTTTAGAAATTCAGCGTTATGAGAATTGCTTATGTATACGCGAGTACCGTTTGCTATGTTCCTATTTATTTTCGACCGATGAGTTTATTTCTTTTTGTCTAATTCATCCCACCTTACAAAACGTGAATCTTCTATCCGTATTCGACGCAGAGAGTTACGAAATGTGCCTCTTCTTCGTACCAATTACGCACTGCAGTCGATTTCTCATGGCCCGCCTAGATTACTCAACAAGTTTGTTACAGGACGCGTTAATATTCACTGTGTAAGAAAAAAAAAAAGATTTTCGCGCGTGTTTTGTTTAGACAAATTATATTGTATAATGTTTTTGTTACCATGCCCCGTAAGTGCAAGGGCACCAGACCCAGTCAAGCCACCGCGTGGAAGCTCTTTGTCTGGTGGCCTCAGCACAATAGTGCTGAAACAAACAAGTTCAAGTTCAAATACAAAACTAACTAAAGCAGATTTCGTAATTTTTACACCGGCGGGTGTCCATCTGAGTTCTATGGTTTTAACCGATTTTGTATCGGTGTTTTTCGGTCAAACCGGAACGTCTGCGGTCTAATTACAGCTGTTCTCAGTTATCTTTTTCTTAATTGCATTAAAATGGCAGTGGCTATCCCGATCTTCGTGTCCCTGCCTGTCTCTTCGCGCTATTTATCGCGTTTATTTTTATATCGATTACGCGCGACCACCTGCGCTTGCTGCGCTCCACTCGAGGGTCACGTGACACTCGCAGGGCACCGGATTGGCTGGGATGGCGCGTAGCCTCCGCCGCGCTCCGTAGTTAGACGAAACGAAGTGCAGCGCCAGCGATCGCCTCGGTTGTCCGTCGGAGGACCGCCGTATACCGACCGCCGATTAATTCGTCGTTCTCCAATTACGGGTAACTCATTCTGCGCGCGCGCGCGCGGAAGTTGTTACAACCAACGACGAGGATTGCTCACTCTACCGGCGCTCGCGATCGAAGCGCCGACCAAGCCGTGGTCAGGCTTCTATGACATCGATCAAAAGACAGTCTTTGCACATCCGATACGGTATACGATGGGCCCTCCGACACGAACTGCGTATGTGCGAGTCTTGTGCGGTAGCGCACGTGCAGTTCGTTCGTACCTCCCTCTTACCGTATCGCATGTGCAAAGACGCTTTCCTAAAGCTGTCCTTGTGGCGTTTTTTCCCCGGATGACGGTCAGATTGGTCGCACAAAAAAACTACCTTCGAAGCGGGAAGCGATCGTGCTTCGAACGAGGCGCAGATGTCGTCCTGTCTGCACCGCGTCTCGTATAAGCACTACGGTACAACAACTGCCGGCAGATGTTTCTTCTTTTTATTCGCGCGTACGATGTTCTCCGGACCATGGACTTCGCCACATGTGTGGTCTGCAAAGGCAGATTTTGCCTGCACGTTCTTCTTTAGATAGTTTTACACCAATCGCATAGTCTGCCCCTGGTGCAAAATCCATACCTAGCGCCTAGTCCGCGCGTAAAAACTTCTCATTCGCGGTACATCTTGACAGATGCCCGATTTATTGGCCCAGAGAGAAGCTTGTATCGTAAGTAAATTATGATTACCATATTCTGTGATCCACAAAACCCGTCGTCTCTCATTATTATAGTAACCAATCTTTAAAAAAAAATTAATAATCTTTGTATAGTACGTACCGCGTAAAATTTAAACTTTTAAACATGTATACTTCTGGGTCTATAATTTGGAAAATACAGTAATGTCTGTTTGTTGCCTGTATGTATACGTTTAGGCTTTCATCTCGGCTTCTTTATTTGCCCTGATTGTGACCGCGCTGCTTGCGAAACTGTTTGTTTTATGTGTGTAACCGCGCGGAAGATCGAGGACTATATAACTTTAGCTACTCAAACGAAGCATCGGAGCCGCTTAACAATAAACTAAAATTAGAGTATATTGACCAGTAATCGCGGATATCGAAATGTCTAGCGGACTTTTTCTGTTTTTGCTCGAGATATTTTACCATGTTTATTGGTTTCAGACTTTATTGCTCGAGTCTCTCTTATCCATAAGAGTGATTAGTGCCGGCCAACAGATGGGTCGAATTTCCATATTATCAGAGAACGAGGAAGTTTCCGTAATTTCGCCTTCTTTAAAAGGCTGGAAACAAATGTGCGAAAAATCGACCGAAAATCGCCTCTGGAATTCGGGAAATGCGAAAATTTTCCTAATGCTGAGTCTTAAAAAAATCATTGTATTTATTCGAATAAAGTAGAAGATATGGTTTTGTGAGGGACGTATGGTTCAAACTTCTGCGCAATAAATACCAGCCCGTGGTTCGTTTATCTAAAAATTATGCGGAACAATTTTCGCGCCGTCTTAAATTCGTGCGAGGCCCGCATGCTTTTTCGCAAATGTGTTCCCGCTCTTATCACGGCAACAATAAGATTATAACAGCATTTCATGTCTACACCCGATTATTTTTAATGTCTTTTTTTACGGTTGTGTTTGAAATTTACAGGATCCCCACCGCCTCCATGGTCCTAATCACCGACAGCGCGAAAAGATAACTTAATTCGATAATTGCCGATAGCAAACTGCAAAAGCGCTCTCTTTTTTTAAAGAGGTTTTGTTATTTAATACACTTTCTTGCGCGAGATCGTTTTAAACTAATGTACCTTCTAAATAAAGGAAACGAGGTACGTGGGTGCGTGCCCATTTTTTCTTTATCTTTTTCACTGATAACTTTAATGCCCTTCCATTCGTTGAAGGATGGAGTCTCGGCGCGAGCTTCTGGGGAGGAAAAGACGATTAAAGGCGCCTAGTACTTCCCCTCAACTGCCATTAATTGGTGCAATACTCGGAGCGGGCAGCTCGCTCTCGAGTCGATCGTTAGCGCGGGCTGGCGCCACGCGTTTTCTATACGCTGGAAATCAATTAATAATGTTGCGCCGAGTGAGATTATGAACGGAGAGGCCCAGTTAGAAGAGCTGGCTTGGACTTGGCAGTCCGCGGGTCGTCTCTATGGACTCCGTGAGTGAACTTTGTGGTAGTGAAGTGTTTTTTTTTTTTTTTTTATTTTCTTAGAGGGTCTATGGTCAGCGTTGTTAGGGCTGAAATAATGTCAGAGGTTGTAATAACTTTGCTGTATCCCTTGTTTTTTATATATCTTTTTTTATATTTTAATGGAGGATGAAGGAGGTCAGACAAGTCAAAACTTTTTGGAGTACAGAGGCCCAGATAAATGTTCTTAGAAATAAAAGCAAAAACGGAACCTATCTCGGGTTGGATAAAGGTCATCGGGTCGTTCAATGCTGGGAAATTGACGGGGTGGAATTTTTAGTCGGCGTTAAACCGATCGGAGGTAACTAACCAAGACTCACGTCCGAAAAAAACGAAAAAAGAAGCTCCCACAAACTTTTGAACACGTGGAAAATCGTTCTACGGTTTAGTATTTGGTATACATATTTTCACTTCTTACAGTATTTTTTGGAGACTTCGCGTGACGTCTTTATGCCGTTAAAAGAAAACGAAGGAATGATTGAATAAACTTTATTGCGGGGAAAACGAAGTTACTGAGGTGTTTAGCTGGACTGACGAAGAACTTTGCTAGATTCCGAAACGTGTACTGTCTAATTCTACGGTCGCCACAAGAGACCCAAACAATCTACCTAAGTGCGATACTATTTTGATATATAAGTGGTCCATGTAGACAGTCGAAATATTCCGGCGAATAAACCGTTCAATTGAATGGGAATAAAAAATTGACCGCATCTCCACGTGGTGAAGTGAATGATGTTGATAGGGGCGAAGCTCTGGTGGTGCTTGTCCGCGTAGACGCTGAGCCGCAGCATGCCGAGCCTTTCGTTCGTTTTCATCCATGTCAGAAAGAGAATGTGTGGTATGGAACGTGGTTATATACGCATTTGAGCATCTGACCGCAGCGCCCTCTCGTCTATAAACGTTCAACCAATGCATGCAAAAGTTTAACGCGGTTATATACGCATTTGACCGCAGCGCCCTCTCCTGTGTAGACGTTGAGCGGCTACGTGCAACGTTTCATCCATGACATCCCCAGCTCTTGAGTTACTACCACATCTCAGAGCCCCCTACTCGTCCCGCAGTCGTCGCCGAGTGGTTAAGGCGATGGATTAGAAATCCATTGGGGTCTCCCCGCACAGGTTCAAATCCTGTCGACTGCGCAAACAGATTTTTTTTCATCAATTTGTTTTTCATTAATTTGTTTTTCATCAATTTTTCATCTTTTTTTCTTTCTTTTTTGGCTCTACACGAGCACCTGAGCTCCAGGAGCAGGAGCACGAGCACCGGACGCCGGAGCTACAGACACCTACGGACATGGCTAGCCCCTAAGGAGCTTCGCCCTAATATCCATCGAATAGGGATCAAATGGTCTATCTACGCACAAATGCGCCATGAACATACAGCTAAATAAAGAGACAAGCTCTCGCGAATAATAATATGAAAACAATATTGTGCCCAAGCTGATTCAGGTGTGGTCATATCACGAGCCTAGCGTTGGTACTATGACCGTTTTACGGCGCCATTCAAAGAAGGACGCGGCTTTTAGGCGCGAAACCACGGCACTCGTGTACCGCTTTGGCGGCCCGTCTGGCGAGACGCGCGGTCTTTCACTCTCGGCACGCCTGACTCGGACTGTCGGACCTGTTAGGCCGAGGAAAATTGAAAGAGAAAATGTAACATTTCGTGGCGCAAGGTCAATCGACTAACCAGTTTTCTTCGCGCGCTCCTGAGAGTCGCGTGCGTCCAGCCAATCCCACCTAGAATACGAGGCCCGCCAATGACGTCATCGGTAGTGGACCACCGGCCCGCTTCGAGCGGCAACACGCTGCAGCTGGACGGGAGTCGCCGCGAGGCTGTAGACGCGTCCGGGTTGGCGTCGCCGCGAGTTTGCGTCGCGCTCGCGTCACTCTGCACAAGTCACTGTCTGGAAAAGGGCGCTGAAAACGAAGCTAAATAAGTTTATATATACTGTAAACGACTTATCTTTCGCGGACTCCATATTTCTCGATTTAGGTCAAAGCTGAAATATTGGAATAATTCGTGGGTTCTAATTTGCGCGACGCGGTGGGATCTCAATATAGATTCCAATGTGTTTGACATTTTGCCGGAATTGTTCGCGGGACCTATTTTTCGCGTATTTGTAGGAAATTCGTGAAATTTGCGAAAATTAGGTCCTCGGAAAAATTAAGTCGTTTACAGTAAAAAAATAAATAAAATAAAATAAGAAAAAAAGACGATTGTGAAATTTTGAATACAGTATTTACTTTGTTTCAGCTTAAGTCCAGAGTTTCGAACGTCACCCTGTTTCTGGAGGCCAACCTGCACGTCCCATCTCTCCGGCTGAGGAGTCTTCCGCCCGCTAACTTGCAAACTTGGCGCCCCTTATACGGCGATCGAAGAGTTTGGCTCGCCCGCCTTTGTGTGCATCCCTGTTTGTCAGGTTCGGCTTTGGTCGCGGCACTCCCCGAAGGTGTGGTCGAGGAGGACGACAGGGGAAGTCGCCAGAGGTTAGGAGTAGTGCCCCCTGAAGGTTTTTTCCCCAAAATATATAATGCGAAAAGTGTTTTAAAAGAGTAATTTGTCTCTGTTCCTTAAATGAACACTTGTTCGCTAATATCATGCATCCTCATCAACGGAGAACTTATTTTTATCGTTACCATATGTTGCTAATTATGTATTTGGCGATGTCTTCATTTGCGCTTTTTGTACACGCCACAACGGCGTTTTTTTGTTTACGCACGCTTATTTTTGTTTTGGTGGCAGTGAGCCACGGGCCGGGCGTTAGTGAAAAGATTGCGTCCCTCCGTGGGCCGGGGTTTGGAGACCCCCGTATTAAAGGGGTACGGCATCGAAATGAGCTGTCTACCTCTCGCGAGCTCTCTACCTCTCGCTTCAAAATTGGTCAGAGAGAAGCGCAATTCGTATCGCGCTCATGACGTCAATGGCTCCTGTACGGTCAAGGGTACTGTAGTTGCGAGCCTTGCCGCTTGGTGGCGTCAACGCGTGACGATCTCGCCTAGTAGTAATATCCGAGAAATGTACGCACTATGGCCTATACCGAGCTTGAATGTAACGTCATTTGTGGCCACGCCGGTAGTTTCTGTGCCACGAGCGTTCGGCTCACCGTGTTAGTTTCACACCGCCGTTCGAGGGAACTAGTAACTTGAAAGAACTTAGAAAGAGCCACAGCGGATCCCCGGGGGATGCGGGGAGTGGTACAGTTGGTCTGGGAGAGGTCCTCGCTTCTTCAGATCAAGCTGTTACCTAACGTCTGCAAAGAACGGCCATCTTGATGGTCTGGAGTGCACGTTGCGGAAGCACTGTGGAAGTTAACATATACAACGTAATGGACTTATTAGCGTTCTCCGCCAAGTCACATTCGGGATATAAGTAGCTCCACGAGAGAGCCATACATCTTGGACCCGTCGTCGGTTCTTGGAGGCCGATGACGTGGCGGCATTCCAACGGAGCTTCACAGACCGCCACGAGGCGCGATCTTGAAATCTGTTCATTCCTTTTAAAATTTGTTTTCTCGACGTTTCTGCCGGCAGCCCAGAAGCAATAGTTCATATTAGCGTTTCTGGGCTGCCGCCGCAACATGGACCGCATCTAAACAAAGAAATAAGAGCAACAATTTCGTTTCCGTACCCGTTTCAAGCAGAGTGAGTGCTTAACGCTCGCCCTTCGCCGAGTTCTGCTGAAACGGACACAACTCGGCGTTCGAACTGGTCTTCGATCCTACAGACGAAATGCATTTCTCGAAAGTGGGGAGTGGCAGGATGGCTTTCGGTGAAGCGGGGTCCCAGCGCATATGATCTCAAGTAGGCGTGCATAAACAGCCTGGAATGCGGGGCGAGTGCGGAAACCCCAGCGCTGTCCTTGGGCGCCTCATTGTTCGCCGCAACGCAGCGCAGCCGGCTCCGACTGGTGCGGAATTTATGGCGATCTGGACGGGAATCCCCCGCACTCCCGTCCCCTGCATGGAAGCGGAAGATACTATTCGGCAGCGGTTGAAATTGTGGGGTATACGTAAACGCTGCCTCTGGCAGCTGCTACTTTTATTGTCGCTTTTCCTGGTATCTGATTTGTGTTTTTTTTTGTTTGTGTTGAGACTGAGAAAAAAATCTTTAGGGAGATGGAAAGAAAGCCGACAAGACGAACTACAGCATGACTGCGAAAAGAAATTCTGGAAAAAAAGGAAAAATGTAAAGGATATATATATGTATATATATATATATATATATATATATATATATATATATATATATATATATATATATATATAAAGCGTATTTGGCATTTTGCTGTCTTCCGTAAAGTATTAAAACAAAGGCGAGCCTGAGACTAGATTGGCATCCGACACAAATGCAGAGAAAATATGTTTCAAGCTGAATAACCCCCCCCCCAAAAAGAAAAAAGAGAAACTAGTATAATAAGGTTTTAATATTGCGGAGGGAAATGGGGACATTGTTCTGGCTCAGGATGCTGAAGTGATTCTCCGTGAAAAGACAAAAATATAAAAAGTGAATGGACGAGAGACGACGCAAGTTGGCCGAGAAAGAGATAGAAACGTGTCAAGCCCGCCTTTGCCCGGACCAGGTATGGGGGCTGCGCTTGCGCAGAAACCAGACACGATTGAAACGTCTGCGCATGTGCTGAGAGCAGCGCCACCGTCTGACGTCAGGGCCCCGTGTATGGTGCACTCTGTAAGCCTCGGAGAACGTTGCGGCTCCCAGCCTGTTCATCGCAAGCTAGAACGGAACCTTATTCCGCCGCACGTCCAGGCGCGGCCGACGCTATACAAGCTGATAGGGCCAAACAGCGTCGATTGGTTCGTCCAGAATATGACACATGGGCTTTTCCTTTCGGCCAGAGGCGCTGCTAGCGCCCGCGTTACGGGACCACACACACACACACACACACACGACACACACGCACACACGCACGCACGCACGCACGCACAGCACGCACACACACACAAACAAACGAACAAACAAAAGCGCCACCGCTAGTTTCCGTGAGACGCGACTATTTCGGCTGTGTTCGAAATGTTATTCAAAAGAGATCCGAGCCACTCCGGTGAGTCGTGTCACGTGATAACACAGGTAGAGCGGAGCTGGACACGGGTAGGTTTTCGAACGAAAAGGCACGAAACCCTTACCTTGGAGTAAGATCGAGTAAATTTGGTAACGCTGCCTTAATCTGGGCGTGAAGCGGCGTCCTAGCGTCTCATTATGCACGCTCCACGGGCGTAAACTAGCGTCTGTCAGCGGCCTTCAGCGTCTGTCGGGCGTTGGAAAGGACGCAACGCGACGCATAACGAAAACAAAACCTAAAACTATTCGATTTGATTCGCCAGAGGCGCTGCTCAAAACTTTGAGTCACGTTGGTGCACTCTTGATGCTGTTTGATTGGTCCGATGGGCCCATCGCGTGCAGATATTTGGGCTGAAACGAAGGCACCGTTTCTGCGTTCATCTCTGGCGACTCGGAGAGTTCAGACGGCCATGTTTGTTTTCCATTAGTTACAGCCGTCAACTTTGATTGAATGGCCCCTGTTAGATGAGGGCGGTCGAATTGTCTCTTCGAAGCGGGCTCCCCGACTACATCCGCGCCACTCAAAAACAATGACTCTCGGTTTTTTTCTTGTACGTTATCTCAAACGTCGCGCGCGTGACTCCGATTTGTTTCGTCTTGTTAGTTCTCTATGCATGTATTCGCGGCGACACGTTTGGGTATCGCCGCCTGGTGGCATGTTTTCACAACCCAGAGTGAGGATACTTCAACTTGCTCTGCTGGTGCAAGCACGTGCAATGCCAATCTTCTATGCACTATGAAATATAAACATAACCACGTGGGTATCACGTGCGCTACCCAGAGTGAAGAAAACAGAAGCGCCCCTCGCGAGCTTCTCACCGCGAATTGAGAAAACCGTTAGCACAAAAGAATGCACAAAAGAAAATTAGCTGCGCGTGTGCATGAATATGAATAGTTTTTCTTTATGTATTCTTAGATTTTAAACGGCAAACGTCTATTCTATGGGCATATGGCCGTTAACACACCTTGCGCATGACCGTTAACCGTTGCAATCGGGACCAATAGGGATATATATTTTATCTGCAGTTTTCAGAGAAAGTTTAATGTCTTGACTGCAAACATGCACATGCATATATTGATCTATAAAGCACAATCCAGTTTACATTGTATCCTTGATACGGTGCACCGGATTATGAGAAAAACAAAAGCTTTCCCCATTTATTACGTACACCCGCGAAAATTAATAATAACTCCACGTCGAATGTGACCTCTTCTGGTTTCAGGGGCTCTATCTTAAGTTGTAAATGTTGCCGAACTTGAACCACCATTTTGTATTAAAGGCAGAACAATACCTAGTGCTTAACAAACTGGAGAAATTGTAGCCTAGAAAATGATCCAAGAAGTAAGCTGCCCCTCATTTGTAGTTCCCAGACGACCCGCGAGATGGCGCTCGTTACTCGAGATAGGGTTTTCGTCCCTGGGGATGCGCGCAACCTCCCGGAGAGGCGACAGCGATAGGTTGGTCGACAGGCCCTGGGCTCCCACGGCAATGTCGACAACGAAGCCGTACAAGGAGACTTAGGATGGTCGAGCTTCGAGGCAAGGGAGGCAGCGAGTAAAATAAGCTACGATACAAGACTGCGGCACATGGACCGGTGCCGCTGGGCTAAAAGACTATTCGTATATACCCACCTGATTGGAGTGCAGACGAGGTGGAAGAGGCTGCTTTGCCAACTCGAGAGAAAAATTATGGTTTCTATGCCGATCCTGTGGAGGTACCAAGGAAAGAAAGGTGGGAGACTGAGGTCCGGAGGAGAGTGCGCGAGAGCGAGACCCTCCAGTGGGTTGAAGCAGCGCAAGAAAAGTCAACTCTGCTGGTCTACAGAGAAAACAAAATACAAATCTCGGATAAAGCTCAACTATACGACATCGGTTTAGGTAGTCGTCTTTTGTTCGAGGCACGAGAGGGGACCCTGCGGACATTCACTGACATAAAAAGATTGGATCCCAAAGTGACTTCTAACATCTGTCGGGCGTTCGAGAAAGACTCAGAGGCGGCAGAGCAGCTGGTGCTCTTCTGCCAGTGCCCGCTGCCGCTTTCGACGGATCATTGCCGGCCTCACCCCGAATGGACGTTCGCGAACGCCCTGGGGTTCAAGCAGACGCCGGGCGAGGGCAGAGTGGTCTCTAGAGGCGCCACGGGCAACTGCCACATTACGAGTGCGGAAGTGTCGTCAACAGAAACACGAGACAACGGATTGTGCGTGCAGTGTGTGAGCACTGCACGCGCGACTGGGGCACTGGTGGCGCGTGATTCAGGACAATAAGTGATATTCCTCGTTATTATTAAGGCGAAAGCCTTATATTTCTCATCGTTCAGTCCTTGAGCGAAAACACGTCGGCGACACGAAAGGTACCAAAACCCACGGTTCGCCAGTGGACCACGAGATGGCGTTACTTGTGCCAGAATCGGCGGAGGCGCGCGCGCGGATCGGCGCTTGGGCTTTAGCCTTTAAGTCGTCTTGGAAATAACATAAAAGACCCTGTGCATTTTTTCTTTTTTTCTTCTTAAATAGGGCACAAAGCTTTTTTTCTAGCTCGCTTGTTGTAAAGGAAAAAGCCGCACAATCATCAGCCATTTTCATCATCAACAGGGGAAATGGGCGTCGGGAAATTGGAGAATCACCAACGAGTGGTTTTCCTACGGCTGGCATAAGCCAAATGAAGAATAAAGTTTTCCTGTTCTTTTCCTTTTAATCCACGGGGCGGAAAGTACGCGAACCACCGTCACACAGACTGACTTTCGGTTGGGGAGAATGGTAAATCAATTATCGTGCTTAGTAGCGAAGCGATATGAGAAGTTTAGTACGTTCCATTAATTCAAATTTAGAAATACCCTTACAAAGCTTACCCTCGCAGTTTTTATTTATTTGCGTTCTTTTTCTATCTGAAGATTAGTTAATGTTGAAATAAAAGGTTTGCTTGCTGGCGCGAGCCGCCACCCGATTAAAATGGTTTAGCCACTTTCATCCATCCATTCATCCAGGTACATTACCCCAGGGACTTACTCTACGAGCTTTTTGGAATAGGCTTCCGAGGTTTGGGCAACGTGGCATGTCTTCGAGCTTGTCCGCACCACAGCCGTCTGTGTACCGAGGTTTATGTGTGTGCGAAAGACAGAAACCGGGAGGAGAGAGCCTGGAGTCAGATGAAGATCTCCGTGCAAGAGAGGCAACGAGTTCATTAATTAGCCCGACGGTCGAAGCGAGCTCGCTTCCCGACACGGCGAGGACCCCGGACCGCGGTGAGCCGGGGGTCGTGAGCAGAGGGTCCTGTCGCGTCCTCGAAATCGATATTGACTCTCACCGAAGCGGACTATAGGCTGTAGTTAAGCTTACCGGCGATGGATACCCGGTGTCTTCTAATCAGCTCTAACAGTGAGGTGAGTTCCTCGAATAGGTCCAATCCGAAGTATGATGGTCGTTAAAGATACGAATTATGCCGAGCGGGCGTCAGCCGTCTGAAATACGCGAAGCGATAAGTGTGGTACGTGCACCATAGGATCGGTGCGCAGTAAAACGTAGATTTGTTGATCGATGAAATGAATGAACGATTGAATGATGCAACCTTTACTCCGCATCACAGTAAGGCTGATCGCCGCTGCGATCTGAAGGAGCCAATCAATGAGTGCTAAAAGTGCACCGTCATGTCGCTCGTCGTTTTTGCGCGTTTCATATCGCAGGCTGACTGAATCGCGCATAGACAAAAGTGCAGGATCGCGCTTTTTTCACTGTACGTTCAAGTCGGTGGGAGCAACGACCACGAGTGGCAGTGACGATCTACTTTTGCCACGAGTTCATTAGCTCCGTCGGATTGCACTACTGTCTGGCCATACAATAGATTTTTTTTTGTAAAAACGGATTTTGGGGTGTAAGTTGTAACCAACCGTGTCTGCGCCATGCTGCCGGAACATAATCAGGGTCGCATTAACATTTCATAATTCATTCGGTGGGATAAGCTAATTAGCTTCGAACCAGCGGTCAATCCAACGCACACTCTCGGATGGCCCTAAGCGAAAGCACGGCAGCGCAAGAGCGGAATTGTCGCGAGCTTGAGTGCACCCTTTCAAACAAGTCGAGGGACGACCCGTTCAATGAGAGGATGGTTGCGACGGCGCCCCGCGCGGGATTGAATTGGGAACTCGAGGACCGCCGGGCCGCTTCATCCCCGAAGCCCTATTTTCTCCTCCGGCGACGACTTGACCAGTTTGACAGTTTGGAAGACGGCAGATGATTCGCTCTTCTCCTATTGACCATTAGGATGGACCAGAGCGGACGCTACGAGCCATCTCAGCCTGCGCTGAGAACGTAGCACTTGGCTGCGCGTCCCTCATGGTCAGACTTGTACCTAGTTCCTTTTTTCGGTAACGAAGTACGGGCCGAGTTACTTTTAAAGAGAAGAAAAGAATAACATATCTTCGTTGCTTTTTGACGAAGCAACACATCTATTCCGGAAGCGAACGTGTGTAACAAGAGTCTATTTCTCACCCCAGCTCGTGCCTGTGATTTGCGTGAATACGCTCAATCGACTCTCAGAAAGACTTGCGCGGCGTATATGTCGGGATATACACGGTTATCACTAGAACGTGTTAGAAAAGGAGGAGTTATTAACGACGCAAAAATCGGAAGCGGCTACCGCTTCATAAAAACGACACGTTCCGTAGCGAGAAAGTAACGCGTTACTTCCAAACGGATGTAGCGCGTCCCTCTAAAATCGCAGTAAGGTTCAACGTACCTGGTTACTTTTTGAGTAACAAGTGAGGGCATTTAGTTCCTTCATTTCGGTAACCTGTATGTGTCCGGTCAGCGTGCCCCTTCCGAGGGTCAGACGTGACACCAACGCGGCCTTGGATTGGCTCCCAGAGCTCTTAGCTTCCGCTGCGGTTCATCGTAAGCGGGAGAATCGGCCGCGGATCCGCGCGGCCTGCTCGAATCATGCTAATGAAGTCACTCTCAAACAGATCCGGGCCTCTTTCGTGGATGGACGGGCGGCCCCCTTCCTTTCGGCGTTGATGAGGCCACTCTGGCGCCATCCGAAGCGGGGTCTGCCGATTCCTGCCTAAAAGCGCGGTCCCAGTGCAGACAGTCTTCAGAGGCTGTCTGCCTTGTCTATGATGGTTCCATTGGACATGCAAAAAGCACGGTCATGCAGTGCGGGTGGAAGGATGCCGTCACGGGTCCATATCACATGAGCGAATGACGCTTTAGCGAACAGCGCCATTTGAGCGAATCGGCCTTTTAGCGAATAACGGGGAAGCGTGTTAACCTCCCCCCTCCCTCCTCACCGCGCGGTGGCAGTCTGCGGTGGCTCATCGCAAAAATGTTAACCCACTTGGCCCACCCGTACACGCCTCTTCGCGGCGGCCGACTATTCGCTAAAGTGTCTTTCCGGGTCGGCGGATGCCTTCCCGTCATTCACCTTCCCGGGAATCCCCTTCCCGCGATCCCGGCGAGAAAGGAAGTCACGTGTGCGGGCCGAGGACAGCTGTTGGGACAAGCCAAACTGGCTTGCGGTTCAATCCGCCGAAATCGGCGGAGCGAGTTTTCTCAGATCCGGATCGAGATCTGGCGTGGGAGTTGATCCAAAACGACGAGTGGAACACGTCCGTCTCGACCCCGATCGCCCTGTAAAATAGGTGCCCTCCGAAAAAGTCGATCCCGGCGAGCTCGAAAACCAACTTGAAATTCGCCATTAGCTGCATCGTGCCCACATAAGAGAAGAGAAGATCCACACTCGAAAAAAATGTATGGCAGCTCATGCCATACACAACATCCCCGATGTCACTGACATGGTTCAATAGAGGTGAGAAATCAACGATCCACATATCACATGAGGTATCTCCCCTTTACAGAACGCCGTGGGTGAGCCATTTCCAAACAAACACCGAACAATTGGTTCTCAGTGTATGGCCCACGAAAACTCGTCGCGGACTGCGCGGCGTCGTTTCGCCGGTTATTATAGAAGCAGACAACTTCTCTTCCTGTTGATTCAGCGACGCGGCGCAACTGGAAGTTGAAGCTTTCCCGCGGTGTATGGTGGCCACGGCTCGTCCTGGGTGCCGTGTAGGGTGGCCATCCGGCCGTCGTCCTGAACGCCACCCTACACCGCTTCCACGCCGTCGGTTGCATGCGTCGGTGCGTTTCACTCTCCGCTCACCTCTAAGCTGCTCGCCGGGCCAATCAGCCGCTTCCCTTGGTCACGTGACCCCACTCCCTTCTCATTCGAGCGTAACCACGTGGCGAAAGATGGACACATGAGTGGTCCAACGAGCACGTAGCTTCCACCTCACTATCAGTTAGGAGCGCTGCGAGATCAATGGAACGCCGCCGGTCGTCTCGTGTGACCGCTGTCCTCGTTGCGGTGAGACAAAGAGCGAATCCCCCTTTGCGATCCGAGCGAACATAAATAAAAAATCTCTGCATTTCCCGCGCCAGGAAATAGATATCGCCGTTGCGTTACCATTGTTCCCCCTTTTTTGTTTTCTTTAGTTCCACGTGTCTCCGTAATCTTAGTCAAGGACCACGGCTGTTTTACTTACAACTTGGCGGATGATTTTAGGTTGACCAATAGGCATTCAGCATTGACTTTGCTGCACCACCACTTTTCCCGTGACAGCGCCGTCTAACGTCAAGGTTTTTTTTGCACTCTCGGGGCGGTAACAAAAATCGCCGCCCCAAAAGCACCAAACGTATTATCAGAGCATCAGGCCCCACCGTTGTTCGTTCGTTGAATGCCAGCTAGGGCCATCTCTAGACATTTATTTGTACCACAGATCAGGTTTAAAAATTTTTGCAACGAGGTGCTGCTTGCAGGGGCGGATTTAAGGCGGGGGGAGGGGATTTTTGAGCCTCCCAGTGCAACGTTTGTTACGTAAAACGCCACACGCCAGCTTTATATTAGGAAGTGTTTAGTTTTTGGTGAAATGGCAAATATTAAGTATGCAAAATAGATCCGAACAACGCATCGTCCGTGACGTCGCATCTGTCTGTAACGTCAAATCACTCTGCAACCCCCCCCTCACCCACACACACTCACACACACACACGCACATACACACACAAGCTCTGACCTGCAAATCCGCCCCTGGCAGCTTCTGTCATGAAGCTATAGTGCACGAGGCACGTTGGAGAAGATATCAACCGTCGCGCTCCTAGCGGCCAAGTAAAGATTATGGCGACCATGACATCATTTATTTATTTATATTTATGATACAGTGCTGGGAAGACGTGGTCTAACAGTGCGTCAGTGTTCGGAGGGTGATCGCGTCCAACCAGTGATGTGCCAATCGATCACGAGTTTGATTCGTGCATCGAACTCGTGCACCAATCGTGCTCCATCGAGAAACATGACGTCAAACAATCCAGTCTAGAGGCCTCGTGTTGGGTAAACACCGGGGTCTGTGGAATGCAAGCTGGAGAAAGCGCACCCGGTAAATTGATCTCCTCATCAATGACCGCAGAGAGACGTATGGAAGTCTGCTGCTGCCGAAAACTAAAAATTTATTGTTTTGAACGACGGTTGTTAAAAATTCGTAGTTTGTTATATCGGTCAACCTGGAGATGGGTGTCCCACGAGTCACAATTATTTTATGATTGTTATTAGAACATTGTAATGTTCTGGATGATTGCGTGATTTATTTTTAGCGTGTTGAAAATGTACTTCCCTTTTGGCCTCATTCCTGATGTTTGTTAGATTAGTTCAATGTTCTCATCTTGCATGGCATGCAGACCGCTGTGATCGCAGACGTGTTCGTTAACACAAAACCGATGTAGGATGAGTTACCAATGAGGATTTAGAAATAATATCTGGCGATTTGAATACTTTAAATACTTTTAAGCTTAGAAGAATAAATGAAATAGGGTTTTAATATAATAATGATGCTCCCATGTCGCTTCCTTCCGACAACTTCTAGTCAGAGCTTCTGCCATGAAAATTTTTCCAAAATACGCCGCTGTTTCCAAAACCTTAAAATTAAATAGAGACAAAAACAGTGATTTGCTTCTTTTAAGTAAATACCGCAAAATGTACTGCTGAGTAATATTATTTTCTCCACACAAAACATCTATTATCTTTTTCCCTGTCCTAGTTTATTGACCGTCGATTTCCTTCAGTTTTGTGTAAGGCTTCGCGATGTCCGCTCTGATATTAAATCCGAAGGGCAACTCGGCCAGGACAATTCTCTTTGGTTCTCCATCCCCGAGTACTTTCCTAAATCATCGTTTCAGATTTCCGCTTGACATTTTATTGTCAGCGTATCGAACAATCAAAAACCTCGGCGGTTCGCTCCCGTCCGGAAAACAGGGCTCTTCCTCTGTACATGTCGGTTTCCGAGTTTCCTCGCGTATTTGCCGACGTTGGTCGGTTGGGATTACCTTCAGGTCCTGAAACCCGAAACATTTGTTTACAACAAGATGGGGACCTTACACAATCTGTTTTTGCCTCTTTATAGTATTGTTTTCGGTTTAGATTGTTTTTTCGAACAATACGCAGTGCTGTTTGAGGGCTTTGCGTTTTAAACAACCTTAAACAAACAAAAAAATATATATCGCTCTGTCGTTGAGAATCTTGTATATCCTAAGCGCTAGTTCACAGAATTGCGTTTGCTTACGACCGAGTTCTTGTGATTTCGTACTACGAGAGAAAACACTGGCACGCTGACGCCATCTATGACTTGGCCTTGGAACTGCATTTCACTACAGCTGTGGTTTTGAGTTTTCTAGATCAAACGTACGTACTATCTATGAAAAATGGTCGTTTATACCATCGCCAAATGTTGTTCGAGTCAATTAAAGAAAGAATGAGACGTGAAATATAATATAAATATACGGAAATCCCAAATAGTTCTACGTCCACCCGATGGATGACGCCGGTGTGTTCTTTTGTCGTAAGAGATCACGAGAAGTTGTGAACATTTGCGTCGACCGCCTTGCGCTGCTTTGCATCGGGCAGCGCGGCGCTTCCTTATTGGCTCGTCGTAAGTGTCGCCATAGCAACAGCTCGACGCAAGCAATCTTGACGAGACGCAAGTGGTTGCAGTCGCACTCGAACGCAACTGTGTGAACGAGCCTTAACGCACTTGGTCGCAAGCAGTCGCAAGAGGGTGGACCAATCTTTAGACTGCAAAAGCAGAGAAAGGGTTGCTTGTGGCGTGAAATGTCTAACTCGATTGCGGTTCCCTCGGCGTAGATAAGGCACGTCGCTACTTTAGCGGACTCGACGCACCGACAACAATGCCGACTGAAATGTGAACGAGCAGGAGCGAGCAAACCACAGAAAGAAACCGACATTTTCGGCGGCTTCAGATAGAAGAGCAAACGTCGCAGTTGCCACCTCCCTCATATAACACAAATACTTGGCTCTTTTTGCGATGAAATAAAAGGTTGAGAAGTCTTCGCCGCCATTCCCCCACTCTCCGAAAATCCTTGACCAGTTTTAATTATTCTTTATTTCTTAGCCGGTTGTCCGGTACACTTTGAAGACTCTTCGGCTTAGCCCTGCTCAAAAGAGTACAGTAGAACGCACAGAAGAAAAGAAAACCTCGAACTGTTCTTAAAACTTTCTAGAGGGGTTGGATGGTGCTCATCTTACCCTTTTCTTGCTTGGTCTTGAAGTGTGCCTGGTTGTATTGAGGTTATTGCGTTTTATCGAACACGGCTCCAGGCCACGGCTACGAAGACGACGCAGGAGCGGTCGCACTGCGCATGCAAAAGAGTCCACAGGCACCGTCTGTGGCGTTCCTTGTTTGACGGTCACATTGGCCGTACAAAAACTGTCCGCAGACGAGTTCGAAGCGTATATCTACGCACGAAGCCAAGATGCTTGGTACCCTGCTTGAGGCGTGTCGCCACACAGTGCGGACCGCAAGTTCGTCTGCTTCTTTTGCAGGGATTATGGTGACGTCAGAACTCCGAGCTCTGATTGGTTCTGAATGAAAGATAGTGGGTACACCTCAAGGCAGCTTGCTTTGATAGAAGGATAGTGGGTAGACCACCCACTATCCTTCGATTAGGGCCAATCAGAGCAGGTTGAATGCCGAGGCAGATTGGCCGACAGAAGGAGATAGAGAGGCATGCGGTGGCGCGGTGTTCGCTTTGTGGAGATCGCCACCGGTACACAATGAATTAAACAGAGAAATATCGCTTCCACCCTCGATGGCCGTCGATATCGGCTCATGTACGCGCGCGATGACGTAACTGCGTCGGTCACATTTCGGTCCAGATACGCGGCTTCTTGTGACAACGCCTGCTCTACTCGAGGCATCGGTATATACTTCGATTCCCGGAGATCAGAAAATAAGGCTAACAGAATCCGGAATTATTGCGCACTGGAAATGTATACATTTCGAGGGGTGTGGTAATAGTAAGTCAGATAGAACGAAGTGGCGTCGTCTCTAGCTTCAACGCTGCAAAGAAGGCAGGTAGGTTGTGGCTTTTGCTTCCATGTATAACGCAGTGCCACTCGATTCGAGCCACTATGAACACACTCGGCAATACTGCTACTGAAATATTGAATAGTCAGAGAACAACATAAACTGGTATTGGTAATTATCGCTCTGTGAAAGAGCAAATAGACTATCAATCATTTCTCACCTGGCGAGATTTTACTGGGTTTTACGTTAATTAACAACCCTATAATCACGAAATGTGAAGACATAGGACATAGCAGTACACATTGGGGTGGCAACCAGGCAAGTTAAGGCACTTGCCGATGCGGCAGAAAATTCTAAACCCGCTTTTGGTCATAGGGCCCTTCTACAACTGGGATCTGTGGGCTACATGGTTTAGTATGTAACAAAATTTGGAACAATATTTTTTGGTTCGGGGGTCGGGGGGTTCAAAAGCTTGGACTTGGACTCAAGGTGGGTCAAGCATGAAGCTTGACCACCTGAGTCAAGACCTATATGAAGGGCCTTGACCACCTATTCATACTCATGACACAAGGCCCATGTTAACAGCTCGAGATCCAGATGTCTTATCTCATTTTATACCCTGGCGATTCTTGCATCGGCCTCCCCTACCCATGCACTCCGATTCTGGTCAAGAAACCCTATTATTCGAAACTTCCAATAGTCACGTGAAAACCAAGTCAATCGAATAAACGAATCCTAAGATCAAATAGGGGTCACGGAATCAAAGCAGTAAAAATAGTCAACGAGTGATAAGTTTGAGTTTGGGTCCACAGTTCCCACACGTTAAGAAACTGAGGCAGTCCTAAGGTGCAACGACTGAATAGTGTCTTTGTGAGTCAAGAGATCCGAGTGAATTGGCTGAACAGGTGAGATATCTAATGTAATTCCGGACGTTCATCGAGTCAAAAGAGACAAAGGTGGGTCAATCTTGGTGGGTCAATCTTGTCGAGCTAAACCATGCAACGAGCCAATTTGTGTTGCGGGTCAAGAAATCCAACTTGGTATCACAGGTTCATCAAGTCACGAGATGGCGACAGTTCTAAAGTAGCCAAGAGATCCTTGGTGGGACAAGAGATTTTAGTGAAAACATCAAACGAGACAATTTTTGCAACAGGTCAAGAAATTCACTCTGGTTCCAGAGGTCCACTGAGTCAAGAGTCTCGACAGTCGTAAAGTCCAACGTGTCGAGAGACCCTTGGTGGGTCAACACGATTCGAGTTAAACTGTTCAATCATCAATTGGCGTAACAGTTCAAGAAATCCAATGTGGTTCAAGAGTTTTATCGAGGCAAGAGACGCGACACTTCTAAGGTCCAAAGAGACAAGATGATCATTGATGTGTCAGGAGATCTGAGTATAAAAATCCAACGAGTCAATTAGTGTAACATGTCAAGAAATGCACTCTGGTTACAGAGGTTAACTGAGTCAAGAGATCACGACAGTCGTAGGGTCCGACGTGTCGAGAGATCCTTGGTGGGTCAAGCTATTTGAGTTAAACCATCCAACGAGTCAATTTGTGTAACGAGTCAAGAAATCCAACCTGGTTCCAGAGGTTTATCGACTCAAGAGATGGTGACAGTTCTAAGAATCAGAGTCAAGAGATCCGAGTTTAAACATCCAACGAGTCAGTTGGTGAAACAAGTCAAGAAATCAAATCTGGTTCCAGATGTCCATGAGTCCAAAGATCGCAACAGTTGTAAGGTCCAACGTCATGAGAGACCCCTTGGTGGGCCAAGGTATTCGAATTAAGCTACCTAACGAGTCAATTTGTGTAACGGGTCAAGAAATCTAACGTGGCTCCAGAAGTGCATCGAAACACGAGATGGCGACAGTTCTAAGGTCCAGAGAGTCAACAGAATCTTGGAGGGTCAAGAAATTCGAGTTGAAACATCCAACGAGTCAGTTGGTGAAACAAGTCAAGAAATCAAATCTGGTTCCAGATGTCCGTGAGTCCAAAGATCGCAACAGTTGTAAGGTCCAACGTGCTGAGAGACCCTTTGGTGGGCCAAGTTATTCGAATTAAACCATCCAACGAGTAAATTTGTGTAACGGGTCAAGAAATCTAACGTGGTTCCAGAAGTGCATCGAAACAGGAGATTGCGACTTTTCTAAAGTCCAGAGAGTCAAAAGAAGCTTGGTGGGTCAAGAGATCCGAGTTTAAACATCCAACGAATCAACAGGCGCGACGAGTCAAGAAATCTAGCGATTCGAGAGATCTCTTGAAACGTTGCATCTCTCGACTCAGAATCACCCCAGTATACTTGCCTGGATGGAAGTCCCTCGACTGAAAGTAGATCTTCATCCTTGCTCGCGTTCATTGCAGGAAAGGGGTTGAAAGGTCAGCTGTCACCACTCCATCACGCTTGAAGCTCCTAGAGAGGCCGAGATTGTTTCTTAGACCCACGTCTCTCTCTCTCTCTTTATTTTTTTTAAATCTTGAATTGGATGGGCTCTTTTGTGAAAGCGCGGTCCCCTGTGCGACGGCGGGTGGCTCCATGCGTGTTAGGACGCAGCGGCAGTGGTGGCGGCGGCCTTCTTCGTCGCTCCACGTCTTCCTGTTTGCCACCAATCAAATGGTGCGTGTCCTCGGCGTCTGTCTGTCTGTCTCCGCTTTTACTCGAACTAAAAGGGAGAACATACGCCGCACTTTAAAAAAGAAAGAGTTGCATCCCGTTGTTAGGGTTGTTTGGGATTGTTGCTTTCAGTTTCAAAGCAGGAAATGGGGTTTGCAGTCCCGAATGCAATTTGGGCAGGGAGCCCCAGATCCGAGTCTGAAAGGAAATAAGACCGACGAATATTTATATTTATTTATTTAGCTTTTCTTTGAGCCCCGTGTACTCGTAGATTCTTGTGCGTCGCGACGTTCTTTCCTAATTTCAGCCGTCGTCGTCGTCGTGTTCTTTGTTTTCTTAGTTCTTACTGTACCATTGCTCTTCTGAATTTGTTTTGGCGCCGGTACCGGCGCGTATATTCGCGAAATGCGAAACGCATTTCCGTCGAGTTTTCTCGCGGGGGTACTGGAAACAACCTTCAGCGGCTGGCATACTTCAGGATGTTCATGATTCGTTCCATGAGGATCATGTCTTCAAATAAACGTAGGCGTGAATTCATTCGGAAAATTATTTGCATTCAATGTGCGCTCCAGGAATTTTACAGCGAAGCTTTATATAACTCGATGGTTGGGTTTTTGTGTCCGTCGACAGAACAGTAGTCGACAGAAAACCATTGCGCGCGCCCTAGCTATCATCATTCGCGTGTGCTCATCATCTATCATGTGGTTTTGACACTTGTTTCAATAAGAAATCCACAAAACAAGTATCAAAACGACATGATAGATGATAAGGCGGGATCAAATGATGATAAGCACGTAGCGCTCCCCGCATGCGTTTCTCGGTAAAGATTGCTGTCTTTCTTGTCTTTATTTTGCGGGTGGATCTTCTTTCGCAGGTATGTAGCAGCGGGCTATTATATGCCTACCACTTCCCAGTCTTCGAAGTTCGTACAAAGTTACACTCGGGTCGAGATGCCGCTCGGGTCCTACTTTGACGTTCTCCACGACTCCTGGGCAGCTTGAAAGCCCAGCATCGATTTTCCCTAAGTGACGCCATCGACGAGACCCTAACGGTCCAGTCGATGAATGCACCAAAAAGAGCAACATCGGGACCTGTCATCCGTTCCTCGATGCCACGGCCACTTCCAGCGCCAGAGCCAACAACGTACCATTCCGAAGAAGGTAGAATACGCTGCTGGAGTACAACAAAGGCAATCGCAAGCTGTCTCAAGAACAACTGCAGCAGCAGCAACAAGAAGCTTTGGGAACAACGATCGCCCAGGCAGCAGTCGCGGTTGTTTCGTTGCTGAAGCATTTCCGATACAAAGACGCTCCACGAGGCGGACGGGACATGTTGTCCCGGAGAAGCCCCAGAGTCAATCGCCGTGGCTTGTGGAGAGACAGTCTTGATGGCAACTGGAGGGTGCTGAAAGGGAGGCTCGTACCAGAAGGACAGAGCGGCAAATGCCCCAGCGGCAGCCGGAAGTCGTTTCTGACTGCTCGGACGCGATTAGTGGGGACCAGCTCTTCGGACTGCCATTGTGGTTCCTCTCGTCGAAGGAGATCTCTCGTCGGAAACATTGATTCCTGCCGGGACCGTCGGAAGTGTGTGGCAGGCGACGTTGGCGGCTCCCTTGTCCCCCCATATCGTCTCATTCTTCTCCTATTGTAGTTCTTCTTTTTTGCGTGTGTTTGCTGCGAGGTTAATTTCGGCGGGAAACAGAGAAGAGGATGTGTTTGGGGAGGTCGAAAATAAGACACTGGGAAGATAAAGAATGCCGCCGGCGAATATTGCGAGAGACACTATGGAACCAGGACGCAAAGGAAGATATGGAACTGAGGATGGACGAGGTAGGATATATAACAGGCTAAGCACGTTCGACCCAACGCCCGAAAGAATTGCGATTGCGAATAGGTATAGCCTATATATTTTCTCTCTCCGAGTGATACGCAAAAAGGAAATGTTTATTCGGTAGTTTGCCTTTGGCCTCTGTCTCCGATAAGTGCAGGCGTGTCTTCCTTAGCGCACGCCGCGTTGAGTGTTTGCTCGTAGGACCGTATCTGCGCTAAGTCAATCACTCGTTCGTACGTTGGCGGCAGCGGTTTATGTTTCATATCTCGCTACGTTCAGGAAGTAATCTATCGACAGAATTATGAGTAGAGTTCGAATAGAAAAGAAGTCACTGCTAATATAGAACAAACGAGTAAAGCGAAATGGATGATCAAACGGAGCGTTTTCTTTTCAATCACCCCGGCCGACGTCATGTGAAAGCGCTTATTTCCTGTTTCGAGCAGTCACTTGAGACCGTGAGCACTCATTGCTCAGTGCGTAAAACTATGAAAGCCGTTGTAGTTTCCCAATTCCTCCCTATCTTCTTGCGCTTGCCCTCATGACGGGTATGCTGCGCGTTTGAATGCAACAATCGCCTTTCTGTGAATTTAAGTTGGACCGCAACCAAGGATCCGATGGAGCGAACAAAGGCATTGCGCTCTCACCGGATCAACCAATCACGCACAGTAAACGCGCCGTGATCCTTTTTTCTTTTTACCGCGCCGGTTTATGCCACGATAACGAACGCACAAAGACCACTAACGCCGTGATGCGTGCACTGAACAGAAGCCCTGGTCATGGAAAACCCCTAAAACAGAGGGAGAACGAAAAACAATTTGTGTGTGTTCACTGAGGTCAGACGTAAAGTGAAACCGATGGAATAAAATAGGGTGTGCGGACATCGCTTCGAATCAGATAGCGCCGTCCCTAGCTTTCAACGCTGTAAAAAAATCCGACGATATACCGTGGATTCCCTTTGTATCGTCAGGGCTATGAATGATGCCGCGCTATTCGATCCAAACCAAGTTTTGGACACCCTTCTAGTTGGTTCCAGCTTAAGTACAGACGCACCCAATGTTACGAGCCAATAGAACCACACGAGCAGACTCAAAAGCGCGAGAGGCCTTTTAAGTTTATGATGGTTTCAGCGATGCTAGAACAGGAACATGACGAGCCCCATGACACAGCGCTTTTAACACCGTCTGATTGGATCCATCAACTCGTAGCGTCGGCTGCGCCTCGACGGAAAGTGAAACCAAGTCTACTAGAAAACCGCTTACGCTTCAGACCGAAGGAAACGCCGTGTTGCTTTTGCCCTCGACGCTCGCGCGCACGCCCGCGCGCTTTCGTCTGACGGTTTGAGAGGCGGTTCTCGAAAGTGGTATGTTGCCGGAACGCAGCTACCAACTTCCTGGTACAGCGATCTGCGCCCGAATATCTGGGTTAATAAAGGTGCTCGTCTCTCCTCTGAACACACACGTGCGAGCGCAGTTTGTTCGCTCCCGGAACCCCGCGGCGAGCGGACGAGGAAGGTTTTTCGAAACTGCGCTTTTCCCTCGCGCCGAACCCGGAGGGAGGCGTCAGCAGCAGCGTTAAGCCTCTTCTTATTAAACGCCCGCTTGTTTTGATACCCGCTGGTGCGGTGCGAGCGGTTTTGTGACGATGTTTATGTTTCTGCAGTGCGTGCGCCGGACGATGAGTGGTCTCGGTGCACGCTGGAGGAACAGAATGGGAACACGCGATCGCTTTACGGTCGTGGAAAGTGCTTTCGCACGGATACGCGAGTCATGGACAGAGCGTGTTGGATATGTGTGCGCGCGAGGGGTTATCTTTTGATAGTAGAAAAATGAAAGGCGTTTACAATTTTCCGTAACGCCGAATTAGAGCACAGCTCTTGGGGAGGAGGGAAGGGTATGCCGCTCCTCCTTCCCCGCTAAAATTAGCGGGGAAACGTTCCCGCTGAATTTAGCGGAAAAATTTGACCCTCGTGGCGTCACACGACGTCACGTATGACGTCACGAGGTAACGTCGTGTTGTGACCCTGGTGATGGCAACTCAGACCCTCGTGAGGGTAACTCTCGTAACCCTCGTGAGAGTAACCCTCGTGACTTCACACGTGACGTCACGCTGTGACATCATTATGGGAAACGTTCCACAATGCAACGCGCAGTTACGCCGACGCCGACTGCGATGCCGACGACGCCGGTCAAGCCGGAAACGGGCGACTGAGCTGCGCTCTAAAATTACGAACGCATTGCTCTTTTGGAAGGTGGGAGCCGCGGGACACCTTTTTGTTTGTCTATGTTGCAGCTTTGATTTACATCCATCAGAATCCTCCATCAGAATAGGATAGATTTTAGAGCGGCGGCATGGTACTGCGCTAGAAATATTTCTCATCTACAACGTAAATTATTCTCGCCTCACCTTAAAGGCTGACCTACCTTATGCTGTCTAAACACGAACGACGAATCTGGTTTGTTTTATCGATTTGTAGATATCGTATAGGCGAAAAGGTCTAAGCGTTTAGACGACGTGCTTCATTCTACAAATTGGGCGCAGCTTCATCAGGATCCCAGACCAAAGGGCATCATACAATTGTAAAGTTATGGTTTGCGATCGTAAGCTCTTTCTAAAGCTACGCACTCGCACTCCTGCCTCCCACAACACCCGGCCAACTCTTGAGATGAACTGTGGAGCCAACAACTTGCCACGTTTTCCACGTCTTCGGAATGTCTGCTACAAGTTAGTTTCGTTCGGAATGACCGGCAAATTTGCTTAGCAGACATTCATTCAGTATTTCAACAACAACCACAACTATCTTTATTTCTTTCAGCAGTGGCGCGCTATGTCAGACTTTGTTAGCAGTAGCCTAAAGCTGGGAGTCACACTGCTCGTAAGTAATACGAAAGACAGTCTGCAAACACTAGTAACCGCAATATCCGTGGTTCGAAGGCCGCCTGCCATGTCTTGAACTCATTGCCATCCGGCATTCGAAGCACGGATCTTGCGGTGAATCGCGTTCGAATCTGTATGCAAACTGTCTTTTCTATGATGTATAAACAGCTGCGCGACCCCGGCTTAAAGCTATAGGGTTTCGGGTGTTCGGGCTTTATTTTCATTCAAATTCCGTGGTGTTTTTCGGTGTAAATGTTCGGCGTCGGAGAGAAAATTGGCGTTTAACGGGGTTTTTGAGGAAATTTGAAGCAACCTCGTGGACTGTTTAAGGTGGCGTGCTGCTGTCCAACACAAAATAATGCTGTATACAAAGGAGTTCTTTCCGTAAGGCTTGGCCTTTTTTCTATTCAAGGCAGCTCCTGTGATTCTCGGCTTCCCACGAATTCGATAAAACCTGCTCCGGGGATTAATTTTCGGGGATAATCGGAATTCATCGAAAATACGGAACCCTCAATATAACACGCTGACAGTGGCCGCAACATACTGCGCAACTGGGAAAGGCGAAGTTGTAATATGCCCTTTAGAAAACCGTCAAGCAACATGGACGGTCATATTTGTTGGCTTAGAAGGGCGTGGTCAGAAATCATACTCTCGGTTCCTTTAGGTTTCAAGGATAGGTGGCGCAAGCTATCGCTCCGTCATAAAGCGTACAGCCATTGACATCCATCTTTCTATCCATTATTAGGCTTCAAGCGTGTGACTGGTTCCGAGTTGACGCCGAATGCTGACGCAGCCGTCGTGCCCAATACATGCTCAGAGTACGTGACCAAACTACGCTAGATTTGGAGAACTGACGCTGCAACTACCTAATGACCCGCATTAAAAAAAATAAAAAAAAATTAAAAAGGGGTTTATTTTAATGTGTAAGACGGTTTTCAGCCGCACATTGAATTTTTCAGTTGGAGGCTGCATTGGGGCGATAGCAGTATGATATATAAAGCTCGCATGTGACAGCTAACAGCAGTGTCTTTCAGAGTGTCGCAATTTGCCTCTATCTTTCACCTGGCCTCACCTTCCATGAACTCGGGCTTGCGTCCACGTTGCTAAACGTTCAAGAGGGGCAGTTTAAACATTCTTTTACACGCTCTAACGGAATCTCAAACAGCGATATGGTAGCACGGTGTTGCACACGTTCCTTCAAAACAGGAACGGAAGCACGTTCCCAGTTCTTTCTCACCTTGGAACGAGTCCCCGTTGCAAGTTCCCAGTGGTTCGGAAGGAACCTGTTCTCGTTACAGTTCGTGCCGTTACCTTATCATTACACTTGCGTAATTTCATCAAACTACCGTGCCTGATAATTTGCAGATCAAATAAAGCGAGTAAGTTAAAATATCCACATCGAACTACGTGTCGAGTCGCCACGATCACATTTGTTCCAGTTTATTTTTTTCTCGACTTTCTCGGACACTTTCGCATCTCTTGAAGTAGGAGGCTGGAATAGTCGACAATTAAAACGCCGGAATTTCTACTAAATTGCATAAAATTGCTGATAAATACAGCGACAGAGAATTATCGCTGTTCCTTCTGCCGTTTTCTGAAAAACGTATCGAGTGCCCTTTCCAATCCTGCTAAAAGAACGCGTTCAAGAAACGCCGTTCCTTGGAACACCATTCCGTCGAACGCTGCATAGTGGGGATGAAAGCTAAGTGTAAGAGGGAGAGAGCGGGAAAGAAAAAAAAAGGGGGGAAAGGGAGGCCGCCGTAAGCATTCCGTGCGGCACCTTCCGTGACGTTCCGGCCATTTCCACACCGGAGGCTCGCGAGGAATCGCGATGAAGACGAGCCGCCCGACGCCGTAACCGTGAAACCACCCGCGTTGCCGAGTCGGCGGCCGTCTCTCCGCGGGCGTGTTGACCCCGCTCCACTCCTCCCTTGTGTCACGATCTCTTGGACCGGGAAAGAAAGAAAAAATGCGGCACGGCTTCTCCCGTCCCCGTCCCCGTGAAAAGACCAATCAAGATTGCGGGAATTGGATAAGCCAGTTCTGGAATAGAATACTCGCAAGAATATAGAAGAAAAAAAAATGGGGGGGGGGGGGGAGTATTAGACGGCAACGTCTTTCAGAAGGAACGAATAGAAAAAAAAATCGAGCTCAAATTTTAAGCTTGGAGGCTGCGTTGTCCGGCAATGATTACTCGGAAAGGGACTGCCTTCAATAATATTAGTAACATTAGTGCGAGGATTTAATGGGACTCCATCGTCGTCATCAAACAGAACTCTGAACGTCAATCGGGGTCTTGTGTCCAACACCCGCGAATGAGGTTGACAAACCCGAGACTGCCTCCATCACCCCGGACGGGTAATTTGAATTCAACATAACGCCTTTCGGACCGGTAGCAACGCGGCGACATCTTTCCAACGAATGACGATCAATCTTCTTCGTGGGCCGGGCTCGCTCGATCAGCGCGATGATGATGGTCAGAGTTATGTTCGAAGATGATAATAATTTTTTATTTTGTTACAATAATAATAATAATAATAAGATTAAGAAGAAGAAGAAGAAGAAGAAGAATGGTTTATTTCGCCGCAATTTGTACGCGCCAGTTTCAATTGGCCACGTAAGCGGGCGAGCGCTTGATTGCCGGACGATTGCATCCCGCAGTGTGCCGAAAAACATTGCCTATTCTATACAGAGGGAACGAAAGCACTACCTAAACAACAAACCAGAAAAGAACATCGCCTATACAAGGCTGCATTATACAGTTCAAACGACGCGTTGTGGGAGCACCCCGATACCTTTCTGCGCATGAGTTGCGATTTGTCGAGTTCACATCCTTGTATTGGACGAAATCTGTAGCTCTCCTTGCTAAGTCGGACTGCTGATACAGTCATATCGTACAAACAACACTGT